>JAUNZM010002344.1:0-24862 GCA_033459285.1 Clamator glandarius
ATTTTGGGGGGTAAATCCCTTTGGAAAGCAGCTTGGATGCGTTTTGGAGGAGCTCGATGCTTCCTTGCCTCCTCCAGGCTGGGTTTTGGGGTGCTCCAGAGCCCCTCGGGTGGGGTTTGGGGTCCCCTAATTCCTCTTTGGGGTCCCCTAATTCCTTTTTGGGGTTCCCTAATTCCATTTTGGGGTCCCCTAATTCCATTTTGGGGGGTAAATCCCTTTGGAAAGCGGCTTGGATGCGTTTTGGAGGGGCTCGATGCTTCCTTGCCTCCTCCAAGCTGGGTTTTGGGGTGCTCCAGAGCCCCTCAGGGGGGGTTTGGGGTCCTCTAATTCCTCTTTGGGGTCCCCTAATTCCTTTTTGGGGTCCCCTAATTCCATTTGGGGGCTAAATCCCTTCGGAAAGCGGCTTGGATGCGTTTTAGAGGGGCTCAATGCTTCCTTGCCTCTCCTAAGCAGGGTTTTGGGGTGCTCCAGAGCCCCTCGGTGGGGTTTGGGGTCCCCTAATTCCTCTTTGGGGTCCCCTAATTCCTTTTCGGGGTCCCCTAATTCCATTTTGGGGGGTAAATCCCTTTGGAAAGCGGCTTGGATGAGTTTTGGAGGAGCTCGATGCTTCCTTGCCTCCTCCAGGCTGGGTTTTGGGGTGCTCCAGAGCCCCTTGGGTGGGGTTTGGGGTCCCCTAATTCCTTTTTGGGGTCCCCTAATTCCTTTTCGGGGTCCCCTAATTCCATTTGGGGGGTAAATCCCTTTGGAAAGCAGCTTGGATGCGTTTTGGAGGGGCTCGATGCTTCCTTGCCTCTCCTAAGCAGGGTTTTGGGGTGCTCCAGAGCCCCTCGGGTGGGGTTTGGGGTCCCCTAATTCCTTTTTGGGGTCCCCTAATTCCTTTTCGGGGTCCCCTAATTCCATTTTGGGGGGTAAATCCCTTTGGAAAGCAGCTTGGATGCGTTTTGGAGGAGCTCGATGCTTCCTTGCCTCCTCCAGGCTGGGTTTTGGGGTGCTCCAGAGCCCCTCGGGTGGGGTTTGAGGTCCCCTAATTCCTCTTTGGGGTCCCCTAATTCCTTTTTGGGGTTCCCTAATTCCATTTTGGGGTCCCCTAATTCCATTTTGGGGGCTAAATCCCTTTGGAAAGCGGCTTGGATGCGTTTTAGAGGGGCTCAATGCTTCCTTGCCTCTCCTAAGCAGGGTTTTGGGGTGCTCCAGAGCCCCTCGGTGGGGTTTGGGGTCCCCTAATTCCTCTTTGGGGTCCCCTAATTCCTTTTCGGGGTCCCCTAATTCCATTTTGGGGGGGTAAATCCCTTTGGAAAGCAGCTTGGATGCGTTTTGGAGGGGCTCGATGCTTCCTTGCCTCCTCCAGGCTGGGTTTTGGGGTGCTCCAGAGCCCCTCGGTGGGGTTTGGGGTCCCCTAATTCCTCTTTGGGGTCCCCTAATTCCTTTTAGGGGTCCCCTAATTCCTTTTCGGGGTCCCCTAATTCCATTTTGGGGGGTAAATCCCTTTGGAAAGCGGCTTGGATGAGTTTTGGAGGAGCTTGATGCTTCCTTGCCTCCTCCAGGCTGGGTTTTGGGGTGCTCCAGAGCCCCTCGGTGGGGTTTGAGGTCCCCTAATTCCTCTTTGGGGTCCCCTAATTCCTTTTTGGGGTTCCCTAATTCCATTTTGGGGTCCCCTAATTCCATTTTGGGGGCTAAATCCCTTTGGAAAGCGGCTTGGATGCGTTTTAGAGGGGCTCAATGCTTCCTTGCCTCTCCTAAGCAGGGTTTTGGGGTGCTCCAGAGCCCCTCGGTGGGGTTTGGGGTCCCCTAATTCCTCTTTGGGGTCCCCTAATTCCTTTTCGGGGTCCCCTAATTCCATTTTGGGGGGTAAATCCCTTTGGAAAGCGGCTTGGATGAGTTTTGGAGGAGCTCGATGCTTCCTTGCCTCCTCTAGGCTGGGTTTTGGGGTGCTCCAGAGCCCCTTGGGTGGGGTTTGGGGTCCCCTAATTCCTTTTTGGGGTCCCCTAATTCCTTTTCGGGGTCCCCTAATTCCATTTTGGGGGGCGAAATCCCTTTGGAAAGCGGCTTGGATGCGTTTTGGAGGGGCTCGATGCTTCCTTGCCTCTCCTAAGCAGGGTTTTGGGGTGCTCCAGAGCCCCTCGGGTGGGGTTTGGGGTCCCCTAATTCCTCTTTGGGGTCCCCTAATTTCTTTTCGGGGTCCCCTAATTCCATTTGGGGGGGTAAATCCCTTTGGAAAGCAGCTTGGATGCGTTTTGGAGGAGCTCGATGCTTCCTTGCCTCCTCCAGGCTGGGTTTTGGGGTGCTCCAGAGCCCCTCGGTGGGGTTTGGGGTCCCCTAATTCCTCTTTGGGGTCCCCTAATTCCTTTTTGGGGTCCCCTAATTCCTTTTTGGGGTCCCCTAATTCCATTTTGGGGGGGTAAATCCCTTTGGAAAGCAGCTTGGATGCGTTTTGGAGGAGCTCGATGCTTCCTTGCCTCCTCCAGGCTGGGTTTTGGGGTGCTCCAGAGCCCCTTGGGTGGGGTTTGGGGTCCCCTAATTCCTCTTTGGGGTCCCCTAATTCCTTTTTGGGGTTCCCTAATTCCATTTTGGGGTCCCCTAATTCCATTTTGGGGGGGTAAATCCCTTTGGAAAGCAGCTTGGATGCGTTTTGGAGGAGCTCGATGCTTCCTTGCCTCCTCCAGGCTGGGTTTTGGGGTGCTCCAGAGCCCCTCGGTGGGGTTTGGGGTCCCCTAATTCCTCTTTGGGGTCCCCTAATTCCTTTTAGGGGTCCCCTAATTCCTTTTCGGGGTCCCCTAATTCCATTTTGGGGGGGTAAATCCCTTTGGAAAGCAGCTTGGATGCGTTTTGGAGGAGCTCGATGCTTCCTTGCCTCCTCCAGGCTGGGTTTTGGGGTGCTCCAGAGCCCCTGGGGGGATGTTTTGGGGTGCCCCCGAGCCTCGGGGGGGTTTTGGGGTGCTGCTGACCCCCCCTTTTTGCCCCCCCAGACCACGCTGGGCCCCCTTTTCCGCAATTCCCGCATGGTCCAGTTCCACTTCACCAACAAGGACCTGGAGTCGCTCAAGGGCCTTTATCGCATCATGGGAAACGGCTTCGTAAGGACCCCTCACCCCAAAAAATTGGGGGGGGGGGGGCCCCCCAAAAACCCCAGAGACGCTCCCTGGACCCCCCCCCCCCCCAAGGTCTCCTCACAACCCCCCCCTATTCCCCATTGTCCATCCTCAGATCCAAATCTGGGGACCCCAAATACCATCCTCCCCCCCCCCAAAAAAAAAATCTGGGAACCCCAAATACTCCTCCAGAACCCACCCCCCCCCCCAAATCTGGGGACCCCCAAATACCCCCCCCCCAAATCTGGGGACCCCAAATACTCCTCCAGAACCCACCCCCCCCCCCAAATCTGGGGACCCCCAAATACACACCCCCCCCCCAAATCTGGGAACCCCAAATACTCCTCCAGAACCACCCCCCCCCCAAATCTGGGGACCCCCAAATACCCCCCCCCCCCCAAATCTGGGGACCCCAAATACTCCTCCAGACCCCCCCCCCTCAAATCTGGGGACCCCAAATACTCCTCCAGACCCCCCCCCCAAATCTGGGAACCCCAAATACTCCTCCAGACCCCCCCCCCCCCCAAATCTGGGGACCCCAAATACTCCTCCAGAACACCCCCCCCCCCAAATCTGGGGACCCCAAATACTCCTCCAGACCCCCCCCCCCCAAATCTGGGGACCCCAAATACTCCTCCAGAACCCCCCCCCCCCAAATCTGGGAACCCCAAATACTCCTCCAGAACCGCCCCCCCCTAAATCTAGGGACCCCAAATACTCCTCTAGAACCCACCCCCCCCCAAATCTGGGGACCCCCAAATACTCCCCCTCAAATCTGGGAACCCCAAATACTCCTCCAGAACACCCCCCCCCCAAATCTGGGGACCCCCAAATACTCCCCCTCAAATCTGGGGACCCCAAATACTCCTCCAGAACCCCCCCCCCAAATCTGGGAACCCCAAATACTCCTCCAGAACACCCCCCCCCCCCAAATCTGGGAACCCCAAATACTCCTCCAGAACCGCCCCCCCCAAATCTGGGGACCCCAAATACTCCTCCAGAACCGTCCCCCTCCCCTTCAAATCTGGGGACCCCCAAATACCCCCCCCGGGGGTCCCCGAAAATGCTGATGTCCCCGTGTCCCCGTGTCCCTGTTCCTTTGCCTCCATCTACATCCCTGTCCCCAACTGTCCCCGTGTCCCTGTCCCTCTATCCCCATCCCTGTCCCCCTGTCCCTTGGCTTCTCTTCCCCTCCCTGTCCCTGTCGCCCTGTCCCCAACTGTCCCCAAGCCCCTGTCCCTGTATCTCTCTCCGTGTCCCCGTGTCCCTGTCCCCCTGTCCCTGTCCCCCTGTCCCTGTCTCTCTCTCCGTGTCCCCGTGTCCCTGTCCCCCTGTCCCTGTCCCCCTGTCCCTGTATCTCTCTCCGTGTCCCCGTGTCCCTGTCCCCCTGTCCCTGTCCCCCTGTCCCTGTATCTCTCTCCGTGTCCCCGTGTCCCTGTCCCCCTGTCCCTGTCCCTGTCTCTCTCTCCATGTCCCCGTGTCCCTGTCCCCATGTCCCTGTCCCTGTATCTCTCTCCATGTCCCCATGTCCCTGTTCCTGTATCCCTGTCATGTGTCCCCGTGTCCCTGTCCTCATATCCCTGTCCCTTTATCTCTCTCTGTGTCCCCACGTCCCCGTCCCTGTATCTTTCTCCGTGTCCCCGTGTCCCTGTCCCCGTCTCTCTCCGTGTCCCCGTGTCCCTGTCCCCGTCCCTCTCCCCGTGTCCCAGTGTCCCTGTCCCCGTCCCTCTCCCCGTGTCCCTGTCCCCCTGTCCCCGTCCCTCTCCCCGTGTCCCCGTGTCCCTGTCCCCATCCCTCTCCCCGTCTCCCCGTGTCACTGTCCCCGTCCCTCTCTCCGTGTCCCCGTGTCCCTGTATCTCTCTCCGTGTCCCCGTGTCCCTGTCCCCATGTCCCTGTCCCTGTGTCACTGTCCCCGTCCCTCTCTCCGTGTCCCCATGTCCCTGTATCTCTCCCCGTGTCCCCGTGTCCCTGTCCCCGTCTCTCTCTCCGTGTCCCCGTGTCCCTGTCCCCGTCCGTGTCCCCGTGTCCCTGTCCCCGTCCCTCTCTCCGTGTCCCCGTGTCCCTGTCCCCGTCCCTCTCCCGGTGTCCCCGTGTCCCTGTATCTCTCCCCGTGTCCCTGTCCCCGTCCCTCTCCCGGTCTCCTCCCCGTGTCCCCGTGTCCCTGTCCCCGTCCCTGTCCCCGTGTCCCCGTGTCCCTGTCCCCATCCCTCTCCCCGTGTCCCCGTGTCCCTGTCCCCGTCCCTCTCCCCGTGTCCCCGTGTCCCTGTCCCCATCCCTCTCCCCATGTCCCCGTGTCCCTGTCCCCATCCCTCTCCCCGTGTCCCCGTGTCCCTGTCCCCGTCCCTCTCCCCATGTCCCCGTGTCCCTGTCCCCATCCCTCTCCCCATGTCCCCGTGTCCCTGTCCCCATCCCTCTCCCCGTGTCCCCGTGTCCCTGTCCCCGTCCCTCTCCCCATGTCCCCGTGTCCCTGTCCCCATCCCTCTCCCCGTGTCCCCGTGTCCCTGTCCCCATCCCTCTCCCCGTGTCCCCGTGTCCCTGTCCCCGTCCCTCTCCCCGTGTCCCCGTGTCCCTGTCCCCGTCCCTCTCCCTGTGTCCCCGTGTCCCTGTATCTCTCCCCGTGTCCCTGTCCCCGTCCCTGTCCCCATGTCCCCGTGTCCCTTTCCCGTTACGTGTCCCCGTGTCCCCGTGTCCCTGTCCCTGTATCTCTCCCCGTGTCTCTGTGTCCCTGTCCCCGTCCCTCTCCCCGTGTCCCCGTGTCCCTGTATCTCTCCCCGTGTCCCTGTCCCCATCCCTGTCCCCGTGTCCCCGTGTCCCTGTCCCCGTCCCTCTCCCTGTGTCCCCGTGTCCCTGTATCTCTCCCCGTGTCCCTGTCCCCATCCCTCTCCCCGTGTCCCCGTGTCCCTGTCCCCGTCCCTCTCCCCGTGTCCCTGTGTCCCTGTATCTCTCCCCGTGTCCCCGTGTCCCTGTCCCCGTCCCTGTCCCTGTGTCCCCGTGTCCCTGTCCCCGTCCCTGTCCCCGTGTCCCTGTATCTCTCCCCGTGTCCCCGTGTCCCTGTCCCCGTCCCTGTCCCCGTGTCCCTGTGTCCCTGTCCCCGTCCCTGTCCCCGTGTCCCTGTATCTCTCCCCGTGTCCCCGTGTCCCTGTATCTCTCCCCGTGTCCCCGTGTCCCTGTCCCTGTCCCCGTGTCCCTGTCCCCGTCCCCGTCCCTCTCCCCGTGTCCCTGTCCCCGTCCCTGTCCCCGTGTCCCTGTATCTCTCCCCGTGTCCCCGTGTCCCTGTCCCCGTCCCTCTCCCCGTGTCCCCGTGTCCCTGTCCCCGTCCCTGTCCCCGTGTCCCTGAGGCGTGTGTCCCCGGCAGGCGGGCTGCGTTCACTTCCCGCACACGGCTCCGTGCGAGGTTCGGGTCCTCATGCTGCTTTACTCCTCCAAGAAGAAAATCTTCATGGGGCTCATTCCCTACGACCAGAGCGGCTTCGTCAACGGCATCCGCCAGGTCATCACCAACCACAAGCAGGTCCAGCAGCAGAAGATCGAGCAGCAGCGCAGCGTAAGGGCCCCCCCGGCACCCCAAAACCTCCCTGGCACCCCCAGAGCCCCCCCGGAGCCCTCCCAGCAACCACGGAACCCCTAGAGCCCCCCCAGAGCACCCCAAGACTCCCCTCAGCAGGTCCAGCAGCAGAAGATCGAGCAGCAGCGCAGCGTAAGGGGCCCCCCCGGCACCCCGAAACCTCCCTGGCACCCCCTGAGCCCTCCCAGCAATCCACGGAACCCCTAGAGCCCCCCCAGAGCACCCCAAGACCCCCCTCAGCAGGTCCAGCAGCAGAAGATCGAGCAGCAGCGCAGCGTAAGGGGCCCCCCCGGCACCCCGAAACCTCCCTGGCACCCCCAGAGCCCTCCCAGCAACCACAGAACCCCAAGAGCACCCCCAGAGCACCCCAAGACCCCCCTCAGCAAGTCCCATAGCTGAAGATCAAGCAGCAGCGCAGCGTAAGGGCCACCCCACCCCGGCACCCCGAAACCTCCCTGGCACCCCCTGAGCCCTCCCAGCAATCCACGGAACCCCTAGAGCCCCCCCAGAGCACCCCAAGACCCCCCTCAGCAGGTCCAGCAGCAGAAGATCGAGCAGCAGCGCAGCGTAAGGGGCCCCCCCCCGGCACCCCGAAACCTCCACGGCACCCCCTGAGCCCTCCCAGCAATCCACGGAACCCCTAGAGCCCCCCCAGAGCACCCCAAGACTCCCCTCAGCAGGTCCAGCAGCAGAAGATCGAGCAGCAGCGCAGCGTAAGGGGCCCCCCCGGCACCCCAAAACCTCCCTGGCACCCCCTGAGCCCTCCCAGCAATCCACGGAACCCCTAGAGCCCCCCCCAGAGCACCCCAAGACTCCCCTCAGCAGGTCCAGCAGCAGAAGATCGAGCAGCAGCGCAGCGTAAGGGGCCCCCCCGGCACCCCGAAACCTCCCTGGCACCCCCTGAGCCCTCCCAGCAATCCACGGAACCCCTAGAGCCCCCCCCAGAGCACCCCAAGACTCCCCTCAGCAGGTCCAGCAGCAGAAGATCGAGCAGCAGCGCAGCGTAAGGGGCCCCCCCGGCACCCCAAAACCTCCCTGGCACCCCCTGAGCCCTCCCAGCAACCACAGAACCCCAAGAGCACCCCTAGAGCACCCCAAGACTCCCCTCAGCAGGTCCAGCAGCAGAAGATCGAGCAGCAGCGCAGCGTAAGGGGCCCCCCCGGCACCCCAAAACCTCCCTGGCACCCCCTGAGCCCTCCCAGCAATCCACAGAACCCCTAGAGCCCCCCCAGAGCACCCCAAGACCCCCCTCAGCAGGTCCAGCAGCAGAAGATCGAGCAGCAGCGCAGCGTAAGGGGCCCCCCCGGCACCCCAAAACCTCCCTGGCACCCCCTGAGCCCTCCCAGCAATCCACGGAACCCCTAGAGCCCCCCCCAGAGCACCCCAAGACTCCCCTCAGCAGGTCCAGCAGCAGAAGATCGAGCAGCAGCGCAGCGTAAGGGGCCCCCCCGGCACCCCGAAACCTCCACGGCACCCCTAGAGCCCTCCCAGCAACCACAGAACCCCAAGAGCACCCCCAGAGCACCCCAAGACCCCCCTCAGCAAGTCCCATAGCTGAAGATCGAGCAGCAGCGCAGCGTAAGGGCCACCCCACCCCGGCACCCCGAAACCTCCCTGGCACCCCCTGAGCCCTCCCAGCAATCCACGGAACCCCTAGAGCCCCCCCAGAGCACCCCAAGACTCCCCTCAGCAGGTCCAGCAGCAGAAGATCGAGCAGCAGCGCAGCGTAAGGGGCCCCCCCGGCACCCCGAAACCTCCCTGGCACCCCCTGAGCCCTCCCAGCAATCCACGGAACCCCTAGAGCCCCCCCCAGAGCACCCCAAGACTCCCCTCAGCAGGTCCAGCAGCAGAAGATCGAGCAGCAGCGCAGCGTAAGGGGCCCCCCCGGCACCCCGAAACCTCCCTGGCACCCCCAGAGCCCTCCCAGCAACCACAGAACCCCAAGAGCACCCCTAGAGCACCCCAAGACCCCCCTCAGCAGGTCCAGCAGCAGAAGATCGAGCAGCAGCGCAGCGTAAGGGGCCCCCCCGGCACCCCAAAACCTCCCTGGCACCCCCTGAGCCCTCCCAGCAATCCACGGAACCCCTAGAGCCCCCCCCAGAGCACCCCAAGACTCCCCTCAGCAGGTCCAGCAGCAGAAGATCGAGCAGCAGCGCAGCGTAAGGGGCCCCCCCGGCACCCCGAAACCTCCCTGGCACCCCTGAGCCCTCCCAGCAATCCACGGAACCCCTAGAGCCCCCCCCAGAGCACCCCAAGACTCCCCTCAGCAGGTCCAGCAGCAGAAGATCGAGCAGCAGCGCAGCGTAAGGGGCCCCCCCGGCACCCCAAAACCTCCCTGGCACCCCCTGAGCCCTCCCAGCAATCCACGGAACCCCTAGAGCCCCCCCCAGAGCACCCCAAGACTCCCCTCAGCAGGTCCAGCAGCAGAAGATCGAGCAGCAGCGCAGCGTAAGGGGCCCCCCCGGCACCCCGAAACCTCCCTGGCACCCCCTGAGCCCTCCCAGCAATCCACGGAACCCCTAGAGCCCCCCCCAGAGCACCCCAAGACCCCCCTCAGCAGGTCCAGCAGCAGAAGATCGAGCAGCAGCGCAGCGTAAGGGCCCCCCCCGGCACCCCAAAACCTCCCTGGCACCCCCTGAGCCCTCCCAGCAATCCACGGAACCCCTAGAGCCCCCCCAGAGCACCCCAAGACCCCCCTCAGCAGGTCCAGCAGCAGAAGATCGAGCAGCAGCGCAGCGTAAGGGGCCCCCCAGCACCCCAAAACCTCCACGGCACCCCCAGAGCCCTCCCAGCAACCACGGAACCCCTAGAGCCCCCCCAGAGCACCCCAAGACTCCCCTCAGCAGGTCCAGCAGCAGAAGATCGAGCAGCAGCGCAGCATAAGGGGCCCCCCCAGCACCCCAAAACCTCCCTGGCACCCCCCTCCCAGCAATCCACAGAACCCCTAGAGCCCCCCCAGAGCACCCCAAGACCCCCCTCAGCAGGTCCAGCAGCAGAAGATCGAGCAGCAGCGCAGCGTAAGGGGCCCCCCCCGGCACCCCGAAACCTCCCTGGCACCCCCTGAGCCCTCCCAGCAATCCACGGAACCCCTAGAGCCCCCCCAGAGCACCCCAAGACTCCCCTCAGCAGGTCCAGCAGCAGAAGATCGAGCAACAGCGCAGCGTAAGGGGCCCCCCCAGCACCCCAAAACCTCCCTGGCACCCCCCTCCCAGCAATCCACAGAACCCCTAGAGCCCCCCCCAGAGCACCCCAAGACCCCCCTCAGCAGGTCCAGCAGCAGAAGATCGAGCAGCAGCGCAGCGTAAGGGGCCCCCCCGGCACCCCGAAACTTCCCTGGCACCCCCAGAGCCCTCCCAGCAATCCACGGAACCCCTAGAGCCCCCCCAGAGCACCCCAAGACTCCCCTCAGCAGGTCCAGCAGCAGAAGATCGAGCAGCAGCGCAGCGTAAGGGGCCCCCCCGGCACCCCAAAACCTCCCTGGCACCCCCAGAGCCCTCCCAGCAATCCACGGAACCCCTAGAGCCCCCCCAGAGCACCCCAAGACCCCCCTCAGCAGGTCCAGCAGCAGAAGATCGAGCAGCAGCGCAGCGTAAGGGGCCCCCCGGCACCCCGAAACCTCCACGGCACCCCCAGATCCCTCCCAGCAACCCAACCTAGAGCCCCCCCAGAGCACCCCAAGACCCCCAACCTAGAGCCCCCCCAGAGCACCCCAAGACCCCCCTTAGTGGATCCCATAGCTGAAGATCGAGCAGCAGCGCAGCGTAAGGGCCACCCACCCCGGCACCCCGAAACCTCCACGGCACCCCCAGAGCCCTCCCAGCAATCCACGGAACCCCTAGAGCCCCCCCAGAGCACCCCAAGACCCCCCTCAGCAGGTCCAGCAGCAGAAGATCGAGCAGCAGCGCAGCGTAAGGGGCCCCCCCCGGCACCCCGAAACCTCCCTGGCACCCCCTGAGCCCTCCCAGCAATCCACGGAACCCCTAGAGCCCCCCCAGAGCACCCCAAGACCCCCCTCAGCAGGTCCAGCAGCAGAAGATCGAGCAGCAGCGCAGCGTAAGGGGCCCCCCCCAGCACCCCAAAACCTCCCTGGCACCCCCTGAGCCCTCCCAGCAATCCACGGAACCCCTAGAGCCCCCCCAGAGCACCCCAAGACTCCCCTCAGCAGGTCCAGCAGCAGAAGATCGAGCAGCAGCGCAGCGTAAGGGGCCCCCCCAGCACCCCAAAACCTCCACGGCACCCCTAGAGCCCCCCCAGAGCCCTCCTAGCAACCACGGAACCCCTAGAGCCCCCCCAGAGCACCCCAAGACCCCCCTCAGCAGGTCCAGCAGCAGAAGATCGAGCAGCAGCGCAGCGTAAGGGGCCCCCCCGGCACCCCAAAACCTCCCTGGCACCCCCTGAGCCCTCCCAGCAATCCACGGAACCCCTAGAGCCCCCCCAGAGCACCCCAAGACTCCCCTCAGCAGGTCCAGCAGCAGAAGATCGAGCAGCAGGGCAGCGTAAGGGGCCCCCCCCAGCACCCCAAAACCTCCCTGGCACCCCCTGAGCCCTCCCAGCAATCCACGGAACCCCTAGAGCCCCCCCAGAGCACCCCAAGACTCCCCTCAGCAGGTCCAGCAGCAGAAGATCGAGCAGCAGCGCAGCGTAAGGGGCCCCCCCCGGCACCCCAAAACCTCCCTGGCACCCCCTGAGCCCTCCCAGCAATCCACGGAACCCCTAGAGCCCCCCCCAGAGCACCCCAAGACTCCCCTCAGCAGGTCCAGCAGCAGAAGATCGAGCAGCAGCGCAGCGTAAGGGGCCCCCCCGGCACCCCAAAACCTCCCTGGCACCCCCTGAGCCCTCCCAGCAACCACAGAACCCCAAGAGCACCCCTAGAGCACCCCAAGACTCCCCTCAGCAGGTCCAGCAGCAGAAGATCGAGCAGCAGGGCAGCATAAGGGGCCCCCCCAGCACCCCAAAACCTCCCTGGCACCCCCCTCCCAGCAATCCACAGAACCCCTAGAGCCCCCCCAGAGCACCCCAAGACCCCCCTCAGCAGGTCCAGCAGCAGAAGATCGAGCAGCAGCGCAGCGTAAGGGGCCCCCCCCGGCACCCCGAAACCTCCCTGGCACCCCCTGAGCCCTCCCAGCAATCCACGGAACCCCTAGAGCCCCCCCAGAGCACCCCAAGACTCCCCTCAGCAGGTCCAGCAGCAGAAGATCGAGCAGCAGGGCAGCGTAAGGGGCCCCCCCCAGCACCCCAAAACCTCCCTGGCACCCCCTGAGCCCTCCCAGCAATCCACGGAACCCCTAGAGCCCCCCCAGAGCACCCCAAGACTCCCCTCAGCAGGTCCAGCAGCAGAAGATCGAGCAGCAGCGCAGCGTAAGGGCCCCCCCCCCGGCACCCCAAAACCTCCCTGGCACCCCCTGAGCCCTCCCAGCAATCCACGGAACCCCTAGAGCCCCCCCAGAGCACCCCAAGACTCCCCTCAGCAGGTCCAGCAGCAGAAGATCGAGCAGCAGCGCAGCGTAAGGGCCCCCCCCGGCACCCCAAAACCTCCCTGGCACCCCCAGAGCCCTCCCGGCAACCACAGAACCCCAAGAGCACCCCTAGAGCACCCCAAGACTCCCCTCAGCAAGTCCCGTAGCTGAAGATCGAGCAGCAGCGCAGCGTAAGGGCCCCCCCCGGCACCCCAAAACCTCCCTGGCACCCACAAAGAGCCCCCCGAATCCCTAGAGCAACCCCAGAGCACCCCCAAAACCCCTAGAACCCCACCCAGCACCCCAAGACCCTCCCCAGCAGGTCCAACAGCGGAAGATCGAGCAGCAGCGCGGTCTAGGGGCCCCCACGGACTCCCCCCCCGGCACCCCGAAACCTCCACGGCACCCCCCGAGCCCCAAGACCCCCCTCAGCAAGTCCCGTAGCTGAAGATCGAGCAGCAGCGCAGCGTAAGGGCCACCCACCCCGGCACCCCGAAACCTCCCTGGCACCCCCAGAGCCCTCCCAGCAACCACAGAACCCCTAGAGCACCCCCAGAGCACCCCAAGACCCCCCTCAGCAAGTCCCGTAGCTGAAGATCGAGCAGCAGCGCAGCGTAAGGGCCACCCACCCCGGCACCCCGAAACATCCCTGGCACCCCCTGAGCCCCCCCGGAGCCCTCCCAGCAACCGCAGAACCCCTAGAGCCCCCCTAGAGCACCCCAAGACCCCCCTCAGAGGGTCCAGCATCAGAGGATCGAGCAGCAGCGCAGCATAAGGGCCCCCCCGGCACCCCGAAACCTCCCTGGCACCCCCTGAGCCCTCCCAGCAATCCACGGAACCCCTAGAGCCCCCCCAGAGCACCCCAAGACCCCCCTCAGCGGGTCCAGCATCAGAAGATCGAGCAGCAGCGCAGCGTAAGGGCCCCCCCGGCACCCCAAAACCTCCCTGGCACCCCTTGAGCCCTCCCAGCAATCCACGGAACCCCTAGAGCCCCCCCCAGAGCACCCCAAGACCCCCCTCAGCAGGTCCAGCAGCAGAAGATCGAGCAGCAGCACAGCGTAAGGGGCCCCCCGGCACCCCGAAACCTCCACGGCACCCCCAGAGCCCAGCAACCCAACCTAGAGCCCCCCCAGAGCACCCCAAGACCCCCAACCTAGAGCCCCCCCAGAGCACCCCAAGACCCCCCTTAGCAAGTCCCGTAGCAGAAGATCGAGCAGCAGCGCAGCGTAAGGGCCACCCCACCCTGGCACCCCGAAACCTCCACGGCACCCCCAGAGCCCTCCCAGCAACCACAGAACCCCTAGAGCCCCCCTAGAGCACCCCAAGACCCCCCTTAGCAAGTCCCGTAGCTGAAGATCGAGCAGCAGCGCAGCGTAAGGGGCCCCCCCGGCACCCCAAAACCTCCCTGGCACCCCCAGAGCCCTCCCAGCAACCACAGAACCCCAAGAGCACCCCTAGAGCACCCCAAGACCCCCCTCAGCAGCTCCAGCAGCAGAAGATCGAGCAGCAGCGCAGCGTAAGGGCCCCCCTCGGCACCCCAAAACCTCCCTGGCACCCACAAAGAGCCCCCCCGAATCCCTAGAGCAACCCCAGAGCACCCCCAGAACCCCTAGAGCCCCCTCCAGCACCCCAAGACCCTCCCCAGCAGGTCCAACAGCAGAAGATCAAGCAGCAGCGCGGTCTAGGGGCCCCCACGGACTCCCCTCCCGGCACCCCAAAACCTCCCTGGCACACACAGAGACCCCTCAGAGCACCCCTAGAATCCCTAGAGCACCCCCAGACCCCCTAAGCAGGTCCCATAGCTGAAGATCAAGCAGCAGCACAGCGTAGAGCACCACCCCCAGCACCCCAAAACCTCCCTGGCACCCCTAGAACCCCCCCAAACCCCCTGGGGGGGCTGTTTCCTGCCCCCCAAGCCCCCCCAAAACCCCATGGGGGGGCTCTTTCCTGCCCCCTAAACCCCCCCCAGGGAGGGTTTTTGTGTTTCCTCCCCCCCCTAAACACACTTAGGGGGTGCTGCCCCCCCAATTCTTACCTCTCCCCACAGCTGGGGGGCTCGGCCCCCGTTCCCGGAGCGCCCCCCTCCTTCCTCCCCAAGCAGACGGGGACCCTCCCCGTGGCCTCGGGGGTGCAGCCGCAGGTGAGGGGGGGGCTCAGGGCTGAGGAGGGGGGGTTAAGGGGGGGGGGGGGGCTGGGATTTTGGGGGGGGGGGGGCCGCTTTGAGGCAAGGGGGTATTTTTGGGGGAGCCCTGAGGTGAGGAGAGGCTGATGGGGGAATAGATTGGGGGGTGCAGGTCTGCAGTTCTGGGGTGGGGGGGATGGAATTTTGGGGTTGGGGGGTTTGGGGGGTGGGGTTGAGATGCAGGGGATGGTTTGGGGGTGCCCGGACCCCCCCTTTGACCCCTTTTCCCCCCCCCTCAAGCTGGCGGGGCCGCAGGTCAGCCCGGGGTTGGGCTCCGTGGGGATCCTGGAGGAGCAGCAGCGGCAGCAGAGCCTGGTCTGGGGGGGCCGGGGGGGCTCCTGGGTGGGAGGAGATGGGCTTTGGGGGGCTTGGGGGGCTTGGGGGGGGCCGCTGAGTGCGTTTAGGGGGGTTTCGGGGGGCCCTGAATGTGTTTGGGGGGGGCCTGAATGGGTCTGGGTGGGGCTCTTGGGGGGGGTATATGGGGTTGGAGGGGGGCTTTGAGAGGGTTGATGTGGTTTGGGGGGGCCCTGAATGGGTTTGGGGGGCCCTGAATGGATCTAGGAGGGGCTCTTGGGGGGGTATATGGGGTTGGAGGGGGGCTTTGAGGGGGTTGAGGGGCTTTGGGGGGGCCCTGAATGGGTTTGGGGGGCCCTGAATGGGATCTAGGAGGGGCTCTTGGGGGGGTATATGGGGTTGGAGGGGGGCTTTGAGGGGGTTGATGTTGTTTGGGGGGGCCCTGAATGGATCTAGGAGGGGCTCTTGGGGGGGTATATGGGGTTGGAGGGGGGCTTTGAGGGGGTTGAGGGGCTTTGGGGGGGCCCTGAATGGGTTTGGGGGGCCCTGAATGGATCTAGGAGGGGCTCTTGGGGGGGTATATGGGGTTGGAGGGGGCTTTGAGGGGGTTGAGGGGCTTTGGGGGGGCCCTGAATGGGTTTGGGGGGCCCTGAATGGATCTAGGAGGGGCTCTTGGGGGGGTATATGGGGTTGGAGGGGGGCTTTGAGGGGGTTGATGTTGTTTGGGGGGGCCCTGAATGGATCTAGGAGGGGCTCTTGGGGGGGTATATGGGGTTGGAGGGGGGCTTTGAGGGGGTTGAGGGGCTTTGGGGGGGCCCTGAATGGGTTTGGGGGGCCCTGAATGGATCTAGGAGGGGCTCTTGGGGGGGTATATGGGGTTGGAGGGGGGCTTTGAGGGGGTTGAGGGGCTTTGGGGGGGCCCTGAATGGGTTTGGGGGGCCCTGAATGGATCTAGGAGGGGCTCTTGGGGGGGTATATGGGGTTGGAGGGGGGCTTTGAGGGGGTTGATGTTGTTTGGGGGGGCCCTGAATGGATCTAGGAGGGGCTCTTGGGGGGGTATATGGGGTTGGAGGGGGGCTTTGAGGGGGTTGAGGGGCTTTGGGGGGGCCCTGAATGGGTTTGGGGGGCCCTGAATGGATCTAGGAGGGGCTCTTGGGGGGGTATATGGGGTTGGAGGGGGGCTTTGAGGGGGTTGAGGGGCTTTGGGGGGGCCCTGAATGGGTTTGGGGGGCCCTGAATGGATCTAGGAGGGGCTCTTGGGGGGGTATATGGGGTTGGAGGGGGGCTTTGAGGGGGTTGATGTTGTTTGGGGGGGCCCTGAATGGATCTAGGAGGGGCTCTTGGGGGGGTATATGGGGTTGGAGGGGGGCTTTGAGGGGGTTGAGGGGCTTTGGGGGGGCCCTGAATGGGTTTGGGGGGCCCTGAATGGATCTAGGAGGGGCTCTTGGGGGGGTATATGGGGTTGGAGGGGGGCTTTGAGGGGGTTGAGGGGCTTTGGGGGGGCCCTGAATGGGTTTGGGGGGCCCTGAATGGATCTAGGAGGGGCTCTTGGGGGGGTATATGGGGTTGGAGGGGGGCTTTGAGGGGGTTGATGTTGTTTGGGGGGGCCCTGAATGGATCTAGGAGGGGCTCTTGGGGGGGTATATGGGGTTGGAGGGGGGCTTTGAGGGGGTTGAGGGGCTTTGGGGGGGCCCTGAATGGGTTTGGGGGGCCCTGAATGGATCTAGGAGGGGCTCTTGGGGGGGTATATGGGGTTGGAGGGGGGTTGAGGTGGTTTGGGGGGCCCTGAATGTGTTTGGGGGGCCCTGAATGGGTCTGGGTGGGACTCTTGGGGGGATATATGGGGTGGGAGGGGGGCTTTGAGGGGGTTGAGGGGCTTTGGGGGGGCCCTGAATGGGTCTGGGGGTGCTCTTGAGGGGGTTATATGGGTTTGGTGGGGGCTTTGAGGAGGTTGGGGGGTTTTGGGGGGCCCTGAATGGGTCTGGGGGGGCTCTTGGGGGGGGTATATGGGGTTGGAGGGGGGCTTTGAGGGGGTTGATGTGGTTTGGGGGGGCCCTGAATGGGTTTGGGGGGCCCTGAATGGATCTAGGAGGGGCTCTTGGGGGGGGTATATGGGGTTGGAGGGGGGCTTTGAGGGGGTTGATGTTGTTTGGGGGGGCCCTGAATGGATCTAGGAGGGGCTCTTGGGGGGGTATATGGGGTTGGAGGGGGGCTTTGAGGGGGTTGAGGGGCTTTGGGGGGGCCCTGAATGGGTTTGGGGGGCCCTGAATGGATCTAGGAGGGGCTCTTGGGGGGGTATATGGGGTTGGAGGGGGGTTGAGGTGGTTTGGGGGGCCCTGAATGTGTTTGGGGGGCCCTGAATGGGTCTGGGTGGGGCTCTTGGGGGGATATATGGGGTGGGAGGGGGGCTTTGAGGGGGTTGAGGGGCTTTGGGGGGCCCTGAATGGGTCTGGGGGTGCTCTTGAGGGGGTTATATGGGTTTGGTGGGGGCTTTGAGGAGGTTGGGGGGCTTTAGGGGGGCCTGAATGGGTTTGGGGGGGGGCCTTTGAGGGGGTTTTGGGGGGCCCTGAATGGGTCTGGGGGGGCTCTTGGGGGGGTATATGGGGTTGGAGGGGGGCTTTGAGGGGGTTGAGGGGCTTTGGGGGGGCCCTGAATGGGTTTGGGGGGCCCTGAATGGGTTTGGGGGGTGCTCTTGAGGGGGTTATATGGGTTTGGTGGGGGCTTTGAGGAGGTTGGGGGGCTTTAGGGGGGCCTGAATGGGTTTGGGGGGGCTCTTGGGGGGGTATATGGGGTTGGAGGGGGACTTTGAGGGGGCTGAGGTGGTTTGGGGGGCCCTGAATGGTTCTGGGGGGGCTCTTGGGGAGGTATATCGATTTGGGGGGGGCTTTGAGGGGGTCTGGGGGGCCCTGAATGAGTCTAGGGGGGCTCTTGGGAGAGGTATATGGGTTTGGGGGGGGCTTTGAGGGGGTCTGGGGGGGCTCGCAGGGAGGAGGGGGGGTTTATATGGGTTTTGGGGGAGCTTTGAGGGCT
The DNA here is from genome assembly GCA_033459285.1 of Clamator glandarius. Taxonomy (NCBI): domain Eukaryota; kingdom Metazoa; phylum Chordata; class Aves; order Cuculiformes; family Cuculidae; genus Clamator; species Clamator glandarius. Next base: position 17,617 of record JAUNZM010002344.1, read on the forward strand.
TTGGGGGGGACCCTGAATAGGTTTGGGGGGGCTCTTGGGGGGATTATATGGGTTGGGGGGGGTGGTCTTCAAGGGGTTTGAGGGGGCTTTTAGGGGAGTATATGGGGTTTTGGGGGGGACCCTGAATGAGTCTGGGGGAGTTTGGGGGGGGGGGGGGCCCTGAAGGGGTTCTGGGGGGACTTTGAGGGGCTCTTGGGGAGGGGGGGGGGGTATATGAGGTTTTAGGGGGGCTGGAGTGGGGGCTTGGGGGGTTTTGGGGCGAGGCTGAGGACCTGGGGGGGGGATGTGGGAGGGTGGCTGATTTTGGGGTGCCCCCCCCGACACCCCCTTTCCCCCCAGTTGCAGCTTCGGGCGCAGCAGCAGGCGGCAGCGACGCAGCAGCAGGCGCAGCCCCCGCCTGCCCCCCCGGCCCCCCCGGCAGCTCCCGCCGCCCCCCCGGCCCCCCAAAACCCGGGAGGGGGCCCCCCTCAACCCGGACCCCCCCTCCCAAAACCCCCAGGGAGGGGCGGGGGGGGCTCTGCTGCGCCCCCAAAACCCCGGAGCCAACCCCCAACTCCGCAGCCTCTTGCTGAGTCAGCAACCGGTGAGTAACGGGGTGCGGGGAACCCCCCCCCCCCAAAATCGGGGATCTAAGATCCCCCCCCCCCAATTTTTTTTAGGGGGGGGGATGGAAATTCGGGGGGGCCCTGACACATATTGGGGGTAGGGGTGGGGTTTCTGTGACCCCCCCCTATTATCGGGGAGCACTGGGATGGAACTGGGGTTACTGGGAGGTAACTGGGAGGTTACTGGGTGTGAGGGGGGGGGGGGCTCCAAATTTTGAGGAGCCCCCCTTGACCCCCCCCCCCTATATTGAGGAGGGGGGATTTCTGTGCCCCCCCCCCCCCCATTATTGGGGAGCACTGGGAGGTTACTGGGAGGTGGGGGGGCTCCAAATTCCGAGGAGCCCCCCCCCCCCGACCCCCCCTTTTTCCCCCCCCTCCAACAGCCTCAAGGGGGGGTTCCCCACCACCTGCCCCCCCCCCGCGCAGCCCCTGCTGCCCCCCCCCGGCGCTGGGACAGGGGCAGTTGCCCCCCCCCCCTGCTTCACCCCCCCCCGGGACAGGCCTGGCCGGGGCAACTGGGACCCCCCCCGCGCCCCCCCTCCCAGGTGAGACACCCCGAAACTGCCCCCCCCAATTTACCCTCCCAGGGCAGATTCTCACCCCCTGACCCCCCCCCATTTGCCCCCTCAATCCCCTATTTACCCCCCCTGCCCCCTATTTACCCCCCCAATTTACCCTCCCAGGGCACTGACCCCCCCCCATCTGCCCCCTCAATCCCCTATTTACCCCCCATGCCCCCTATTTACCCCCCCCAATTTACCCTCCCAGGGCACTGACCCCCCCCCCATTCATCCCCACAATCCCCTATTTACCCCCCCCGAGCAGATTCTCACCCCCTGACCCTCCCCATTCGCCCCCTCAATCCTCTTTTTACCCCCCATGCCCCCCCCATTTACCCCCCAGGACAGACTCTAACCCCCTATTTGCCCCCCCCGCCCCTCTATTTACCCCCCCAGGGCAGATTCTCACCCCCTGACCCCCCCCATTCGCCCCCTCAATCCTCTTTTTACCCCCCATGCCCCCCCCATTTACCCCCCAGGACAGACTCTAACCCCCTATTTGCCCCCCCCGCCCCTCTATTTGCCCCCCCAGGGCAGATGCTGTTGCCCCCGGGGGCCGCGGGGGCCGGTGGCGCAGCCGGGGCTGCAGGCGCCCAGCGTGATGGAGGAGGACATCCTCATGGATCTCATCTAGGGGGGGCCCTGACCCCCCCGACCCCCCCCCCCCCCCCAAAATTTGGGGCTGTTTCAACCCCCTTTTTACCCCAAAAATGGAGGAGGGAGCTGCTCAATAAACGGTGTCGTGGAACTGGGGGGACTGGGAGGTTACTGGGGGGCACTGGGAGAGAACTGGGGAACACTGAGAGGTAATGGGGGGGGCACTGGGAGGGAACTGGGGAACACTGAGAGGTAATGGGGGGCACTGGAGGTTACTGGGGGGCACTGGGAGGGAACTGGGGAACACTGAGAGGTAATGGGGGGGCACTGGAGGTTACTGGGGTGCACTGGGAGGGAACTGGGGAACACTGAGAGGTAATGGGGGGGGCACTGGAGGTTACTGGGGGGCACTGGGAGGGAACTGGGGAACACTGAGAGGTAATGGGGGGCACTGGAGGTTACTGGGGGGCACTGGGAGGGAACTGGGGAACACTGAGAGGTAATGGGGGGCACTGGAGGTTACTGGGGTGCACTGGGAGGGAACTGGGGAACACTGAGAGGTAATGGGGGGGCAATGGAGGTTACTGGGGGGCACTGGGAGGGAACTGGGGAACACTGAGAGGTAATGGGGGGGCACTGGAGGTTACTGGGGGGCACTGGGAGGGAACTGGGGAACACTGAGAGGTAATGGGGGGGGCACTGGAGGTTACTGGGGTGCACTGTGAGGGAACTGGGGAACACTGAGAGGTAATGGGGGGCACTGGAGGTTACTGGGGTGCACTGGGAGGGAACTGGGGAACACTGAGAGGTAATGGGGGGGCACTGGAGGTTACTGGGGGGCACTGGGAGGGAACTGGGGAACACTGAGAGGTAATGGGGGGGCACTGGAGGTTACTGGGGTGCACTGGGAGGGAACTGGGGAACACTGAGAGGTAATGGGGGGGCACTGGAGGTTACTGGGGGGCACTGGGAGGGAACTGGGGAACACTGAGAGGTAATGGGGGGGCACTGGAGGTTACTGGGGTGCACTGGGAGGGAACTGGGGAACACTGAGAGGTAATGGGGGGGGCACTGGAGGTTACTGGGGGGCACTGGGAGGGAACTGGGGAACACTGAGAGGTAATGGGGGGGCACTGGAGGTTACTGGGGTGCACTGGGAGGGAACTGGGGAACACTGAGAGGTAATGGGGGGGCACTGGGAGAGAACTGGAGAGCACTGGAGGTTACTGGGGTGCACTGGGAGGGAACTGGGGAACACTGGGAGGTAATGGGGGGGCACTGGAGGTTACTGGGGGCACTGGGAGGGAACTGGGGAACACTGAGAGGTAATGGGGGGGCACTGGAGGTTACTGGGGGGCACTGGGAGGGAACTGGGGAACACTGAGAGGTAATGGGGGGCACTGGAGGTTACTGGGGGGCACTGCGAGGGAACTGGGGAACACTGAGAGGTAATGGGGGGGCACTGGAGGTTACTGGGGGGCACTGGGAGGGAACTGGAAGGCCCTGAGGGGGTCCCAGTTGCCCTGATGGGTGGGTGGGGTCTGTGACTCCATTAATTAACACCCCCCCCCTCCCAGTTAATTACCCCCCAAACCCCTAGTTTTTCAGCTTTTTGGGGGGGTTGATGCTGTTTTGGGGTCCCCCTGGAGGGATGGGGACCCCCCCCCTCAATAAAAAAAAAAAATCTCCTCTCCATATAAAACTATTTATTCATAAATATTTTCCAAAATGAAAATAAATTTACGAAACAAAAAAAAAAAAAAAACAAAACCCAAAAAAAAAACCCTCCAAGGGGGAGGGGCGAACCCCGCCCCCCCCCCCCCAAATTGCCCCCCAGCCCCCCCAAACTGAGCTCCCCATAACGAGAAATGACACCCCCCCCCCCCCCAATAAATGCTCAGCCCAGCTGGAACCGGGGGGGGAAGGGGGGATTTGGGGGTTCAAAGGCTTTGGGGGGGGGAGGTTTGGGGGGGTCCCTGTGGGTTTATTTGAGGGGGGGGGGGGGGCGCTGTGGGGACCCCCCCACGTCACTGGAGGTCGCGATCCTCCAGGTATCGATACTCGAAGGTGAAACCTTCCTTCTTGCGCTGCCCCCACTTCTCGTAGTCGAAGTAGATGTAGGTGCCCCTGGGGGGGGCGTTAAATTAATTACCAGGGGGTTAAATTAGAGGGGGGGGGGGACAGGGACACCCCCAAATCTGGACACCCCCACCCCCAGACCTCCCCCCGCCCAGCTTTGGGGTCGTTTCAGCACCTTTTATGCCTCGAAAAATGGAAAAGGGGGGCGACAATGAACAGGGTGGTGGAGCTGGGGACACTGGGAGGTAACTGGGAGCACTGGGAGGTGACTGGGGGCACTGGGAGGTGACTGGGGGCACTGGGAGGTGACTGGGGACACTGGGGGGCACTGGGAGGTGACTGGGAGGTTAACGGGGACACTGGGGGGGGCACTGGGAGGTGACTGGGAGGTTAATGGGGACACTGGGGGGACACTGGGGGGGCACTGGGAGGTGACTGGGAGGTTAACGGGGACACTGGGGGGCACTGGGAGGTGACTGGGAGGTTAATGGGGACACTGGGAGGTTAACGGGGACACTGGGGGGGCACTGGGAGGTGACTGGGAGGTTAACGGGGACACTGGGAGGTGACTGGGAGGTTAATGGGGACACTGGGAGGTTAACGGGGACACTGGGGGGGCACTGGGAGGTGACTGGGAGGTTAACGGGGACACTGGGGGGGCACTGGGAGGTGACTGGGAGGTTAACGGGGACACTGGGGGGGCACTGGGAGGTGACTGGGAGGTTAACGGGGACACTGGGGGGCACTGGGAGGTGACTGGGAGGTTAACGGGGGCACTGGGAGGTGACTGGGAGGTTAACGGGGACACTGGGGGGACACTGGGAGGTGACTGGGAGGTTAACAGGGGCACTGGGAGGCATTAGAGGATACTGGGAGGTGACTAGGGGGCACTGGGAGGTAACTAGGGGACACTGGAGGGCACTGGGAGGTAACTGGGGGCACTGGGAGGTGACTGGGGGGCACTGGGAGGCATTAGAGGATACTGGGAGGTGACTGGAGGGCACTGGGAGGTAACTGGGGGCACTGGGAGGTGACTGGGGGGCACTGGGAGGTATTAGAGGATACTGGGAGGTGACTGGAGGGCACTGGGAGATAACTGGGGGCACTGGGAGGTGACGGGGAGCATTGCGAGGTAACTAGGGGGCACTGGAAGGTATTAGAGGACACTGGGGGGCACTGGGAGGTAACTGGGGGCACTGGAGGACACTGGGAGGTGACTGGGGGGCACTGGGAGGTAACTAGGGGACACTGGAGGGCACTGGGAGGTGACGGGGAGCATTGGGAGGTAACTAGGGGGCACTGGGAGGTATTAGAGGACACTGGAGGGCACTGGGAGGTAACTGGGGGGCACTGGGAGGTAACTAGGGGGCACTGGGAGGTATTAGAGGACACTGGAGGGCACTGGGAGGTAACTGGGGGCACTGGAGGGCACTGGGAGGTAACTGGGGGGCACTGGGAGGTGACAGGGAGCATTGGGAGGTAACTAGGGGGCACTGGGAGGTAACTGGGGGCACTGGGAGGTAACTGGGGGACACTGGGAGGTAACTGGGGGACACTGGGAGGTAACTGGGGGCACTGGGAGGTAACTGGGGGGCACTGGGAGGTAACTGGGGGGGACTGGGAGGTAACTGGGGGCACTGGAGGGCACTGGGAGGTAACTGGGGGGCACTGGAGGCATTAGAGGACACTGGGAGGTGACAGGGAGCATTGGGAGGTAACTAGGGGGCACTGGGAGGTAACTGGGGGCATTGAGAGGTAACTGGGGGGCACTGGGAGGTGACAGGGAGCATTGGGAGGTAACTAGGGGGCACTGGGAGGTAACTGGGGGGCACTGGGAGGCACTGGGAGGTAACTGGGGGGCACTGGGAGGTACTGGGAGGTAACTGAGAGGCATTAGAGGACACTGCGGGGGGCACTGGATGGCAACTCGGGGGCCAGCGAGGCTGTTTTGGGGTGCACAGAGGAGTTTTTTTGGGTCCAAGAGAAGTTGCGGGGCTACGAAAGGAGTTTTTGGGGTCCCAGGAGGAGGTTTTTGGGGTGCCCGGACCTGCTCGAACTCGTCGGTGATGGTTTTGGGCTCCTCGTGGCGCTGGAACCACATCATGTACTTGGTGTGAAAGCGCCACGACTGCTTCTTCAGCGCTTTGGCCGCCAGGTATTTGCGCCTTCGTGCCCTGAAGAGGGGGGGTCCCCCACATTTTTAGGGGCCCCCCCAGACCCACAAGCCCCTCCCCAGACCCACAGGGACCCCTCAAAACTCACAGAGACCCCTCAAAACCCGCATTGTTTGAGAAACTCTGGGTCGTTCTCCCTCCTCCTTCTAAATTTTGCACCAAAATTTAGGGGTTTTTTTCTTTTTTTTTGGGGGGGGGGATTAGGGGTTGGAAATGGTTTTGGGGTGAATCCCGTGGGTTTTGGGGTACCTCCAAGTAGTAGAAAATGAAGAATAAGGTCTCGGTGCTGAGGCGCTGGTAGAATTCGACGGTGTCCCGAGTGCGGGGGGGGCACCTGGTGGTGGTAGGGGGGCGTGGGGCAGGGGTTGCGCGGGAGATATTGCCTGGGGGGGGGAAAAAATAGATAAAATTGAGAAAATTCAGGGAAAAGGAACCCAAAATAAGCAAAAAAAATAAACTCCGGAGGTTAGAAAAGGTGTAAAACGTTGAAAAGTAAAGGAAAACGGCAAAAAAAATCCTTAAGATTTCGAAAAGCTCGAAGAAATTTTTAAATTTTGAAAAGCGATCGGAAATTTTTAAAAGTTTTAAATGTAAAAGTTTTAAAAGCAGTAAGAAATCCTTGAAATTTTCAACAGCAGTAAGAAATTTGGGGCTCCTGAGCCCCAAATCCCACTTGTATCCCCCCCAAATCTCTCTGTATCCCCCCTCAAACCCCCTCAGGACCCACTCCCAGGGTTTTGGGGACCCCCCCAGGTTTTGGGGAGCCCCGTACCGGATGCGTTCGGAGTCGGAGGGGTGCGGCCTGTGGTGCCAGGCGGGCTCCTGAGCCCCAAATCCCACTTGTATCCCCCCCAAATCCCCTCTGTATCCCCCCCAAATCCCTCTGTATCCCTCCTAAATCCCCTCAGGACCCACCCCCAGGGTTTTGGGGACCCCCCCGGGTTTTGGGGAGCCCCGTACCGGATGCGTTCGGAGTCAGAGGGGTGCGGCCTGTGGTGCCAGGTGGTTCCTGAGCCCCAAATCCCACTTGTAGCCCCCCCAAATCCCTCTGTATCCCCCCCAAATCTCTCTGTATCCCCCTCAAACCCCCTCAGGACCCACCCCCAGGGTTTTGGGGACCCCCCCGGGTTTTGGGGAGCCCCGTACCGGATGCGTTCGGAGTCGGAGGGGTGCGGCCTGTGGTGCCAGGCGGGCTCCTGAGCCCCAAATCCCACTTGTATCCCCCCCAATC
>JAUNZM010002345.1:0-27760 GCA_033459285.1 Clamator glandarius
TGTGCTGTGTGCAGGGTGTGAGTGTGCAGGTGTGTGTGTGCAGGTGTGTGTGTGCAGGTGTGTGTGTGCAGGTGTGAGTGTGCAGGTGTGTGTGTGCAGGTGTGTGTGCAGGTGTGTGTGTGCAGGTGTGAGTGTGCAGGTGTGTGTGCAGGTGTGTGTGTGCAGGTGTGTGTGTGCAGGTGTGTGTGTCAGGTGTGTGTGTGCAGGTGTGTGTGCAGGTGTGTGTGTGTGTCAGGTGTGAGTGTGCAGGTGTGTGTGTGCAGGTGTGTGTGTGCAGGTGTGTGTGTGCAGGTGTGTGTGTGCAGGTGTGTGTGTGCAGGTGTGTGTGTGCAGGTGTGATGTGTGTCAGGTGTGGTGTGTCAGGTGTGTGTGTGCAGGTGTGTGTGTGCAGGTGTGTGTGTGCAGGTGTGAGTGTGCAGGTGTGTGTGTGCAGGTGTGCGTGTGTCAGGTGTGTGTGTGCAGGTGTGTGTGTGCAGGTGTGTGTGTGCAGGTGTGAGTGTGCAGGTGTGTGTGTGCAGGTGTGTGTGTGCAGGTGTGTGTGTGCAGGTGTGTGTGCAGGTGTGAGTGTGCAGGTGTGTGTGTGCAGGTGTGTGTGTGTCAGGTGTGTGTGTGCAGGTGTGAGTGTGCAGGTGTGTGTGTGCAGGTGTGTGTGTGTCAGGTGTGTGTGTGCAGGTGTGAGTGTGCAGGTGTGTGTGTGCAGGTGTGTGTGTGCAGGTGTGTGTGTGTCAGGTGTGTGTGTGCAGGTGTGTGTGCAGGTGTGTGTGTGCAGGTGTGAGTGTGCAGGTGTGTGTGTGCAGGTGTGTGTGTGCAGGTGTGTGTGCAGGTGTGTGAGTGTGCAGGTGTGTGTGTGCAGGTGTGTGTGTGCAGGTGTGTGTGTGCAGGTGTGAGTGTGCAGGTGTGTGTGTGCAGGTGTGTGTGTGCAGGTGTGTGTGCAGGTGTGTGTGTGCAGGTGTGAGTGTGCAGGTGTGTGTGTGCAGGTGTGTGTGTGCAGGTGTGTGTGTGCAGGTGTGTGTGTGCAGGTGTGTGTGTGCAGGTGTGTGTGTGCAGGTGTGTGTGTGCAGGTGTGTGTGTGCAGGTGTGTGTGCAGGTGTGTGTGCAGGTGTGTGTGTGCAGGTGTGTGTGTGCAGGTGTGTGTGTGTGCAGGTGTGTGTGTGCAGGTGTGAGTGTGCAGGTGTGTGTGTGCAGGTGTGTGTGTGCAGGTGTGTGTGTGCAGGTGTGAGTGTGCAGGTGTGTGTGTGCAGGTGTGTGCAGGTGTGTGTGTGCAGGTGTGTGTGCAGGTGTGTGTGCAGGTGTGAGTGTGCAGGTGTGTGTGTGCAGGTGTGTGTGTGCAGGTGTGTGTGTGCAGGTGTGAGTGTGCAGGTGTGTGTGTGCAGGTGTGTGTGCAGGTGTGAGTGTGCAGGTGTGTGTGTGCAGGTGTGTGTGTGCAGGTGTGTGTGTGCAGGTGTGTGTGTGCAGGTGTGTGTGCAGGTGTGAGTGTGCAGGTGTGTGTGTGCAGGTGTGTGTGTGCAGGTGTGTGTGTGCAGGTGTGAGTGTGCAGGTGTGTGTGTGCAGGTGTGTGTGTGCAGGTGTGTGTGTGCAGGTGTGTGTGTGCAGGTGTGTGTGTGCAGGTGTGTGTGTGCAGGTGTGTGTGCAGGTGTGTGTGTGCAGGTGTGAGTGTGCAGGTGTGTGTGTGCAGGTGTGTGTGCAGGTGTGTGTGCAGGTGTGTGTGTGCAGGTGTGAGTGTGCAGGTGTGTGTGCAGGTGTGTGTGTGCAGGTGTGTGTGCAGGTGTGTGTGTGCAGTGTGTGTGTGCAGGTGTGTGTGCAGGTGTGTGTGTGTGCAGTGTGTGTGTGCAGGTGTGAGTGTGCAGGTGTGTGTGTGCAGGTGTGTGTGTGCAGGTGTGAGTGTGCAGGTGTGTGTGTGCAGGTGTGAGTGTGCAGGTGTGTGTGTGCAGGTGTGTGTGCAGGTGTGTGTGTGCAGGTGTGTGTGTGCAGGTGTGTGTGTGCAGGTGTGAGTGTGCAGGTGTGTGTGTGCAGGTGTGTGTGTGCAGTGTGAGTGTGCAGGTGTGTGTGTGCAGGTGTGTGTGTGCAGGTGTGTGTGTGCAGGTGTGTGTGTGCAGGTGTGTGTGCAGGTGTGTGTGTGCAGGTGTGTGTGCAGTGTGTGTGCAGGTGTGTGTGCAGGTGTGTGTGTGCAGGTGTGTGTGTGCAGGTGTGTGTGTGCAGGTGTGTGTGTGCAGGTGTGAGTGTGCAGGTGTGTGTGTGCAGGTGTGTGTGCAGGTGTGTGTGTGCAGGTGTGTGTGTGCAGGTGTGTGTGCAGTGTGTGTGCAGGTGTGAGTGTGCAGGTGTGTGTGCAGGTGTGTGTGTGCAGGTGTGTGTGTGCAGGTGTGTGTGTGCAGGTGTGAGTGTGCAGGTGTGTGTGTGCAGGTGTGAGTGTGCAGGTGTGTGTGTGCAGGTGTGTGTGTGCAGGTGTGTGTGTGCAGGTGTGTGTGTGCAGGTGTGTGTGTGCAGGTGTGTGTGTGCAGGTGTGAGTGTGCAGGTGTGTGTGTGCAGGTGTGTGTGTGTGCAGGTGTGTGTGTGCAGGTGTGTGTGTGCAGGTGTGTGTGTGCAGGTGTGAGTGTGCAGGTGTGAGTGTGAGCAGTGTGTGTGTGCAGGTGTGTGTGTGCAGGTGTGTGTGTGCAGGTGTGAGTGTGCAGGTGTGTGTGCAGGTGTGAGTGTGCAGGTGTGTGTGCAGGTGTGTGTGCAGTGTGAGTGCAGGTGTGTGTGCAGGTGTGTGTGCAGGTGTGTGTGCAGGTGTGTGTGTGCAGGTGTGAGTGTGCAGGTGTGTGTGTGCAGGTGTGTGTGTGCAGGTGTGTGTGTGCAGGTGTGCAGTGTTGTGCAGGTGTGAGTGTGCAGGTGTGAGTGTGCAGGTGTGTGTGTGCAGGTGTGAGTGTGCAGGTGTGTGTGTGCAGGTGTGTGTGTGCAGGTGTGTGTGCAGGTGTGTGTGTGCAGGTGTGAGTGTGCAGGTGTGAGTGTGCAGGTGTGTGTGTGCAGGTGTGTGTGTGCAGGTGTGTGTGTGCAGGTGTGAGTGTGCAGGTGTGAGTGTGCAGGTGTGTGTGCAGGTGTGTGTGCAGGTGTGTGTGTGCAGGTGTGAGTGTGCAGGTGTGTGTGTGCAGGTGTGTGTGTGCAGGTGTGTGTGCAGGTGTGTGTGCAGGTGTGTGTGTGCAGGTGTGAGTGTGCAGGTGTGTGTGTGCAGGTGTGTGTGCAGGTGTGTGTGTGCAGGTGTGTGTGTGCAGGTGTGAGTGTGCAGGTGTGTGTGTGCAGGTGTGTGTGTGCAGGTGTGTGTGCAGGTGTGTGTGTGCAGGTGTGTGTGTGCAGGTGTGTGTGTGCAGGTGTGAGTGTGCAGGTGTGTGTGTGCAGGTGTGTGTGTGCAGGTGTGTGTGCAGGTGTGTGTGTGCAGGTGTGTGTGTGCAGGTGTGTGTGCAGGTGTGAGTGTGCAGGTGTGTGTGCAGGTTGTGAGTGTGCAGGTGTGTGTGTGCAGTGTGTGTGTGCAGGTGTGTGTGTGCAGGTGTGTGTGTGCAGGTGTGAGTGTGCAGGTGTGTGTGTGCAGGTGTGTGTGCAGGTGTGTGTGTGCAGGTGTGTGTGTGCAGGTGTGTGTGTGCAGGTGTGTGTGTGCAGGTGTGTGTGTGCAGGTGTGTGTGCAGGTGTGAGTGTGCAGGTGTGTTGTGTGCAGGTGTGTGTGTGCAGGTGTGTGTGTGCAGGTGTGTGTGCAGTTGTGTGCAGGTGTGTGTGCAGGTGTGTGTGTGCAGGTGTGTGTGTGCAGGTGTGTGTGTGCAGGTGTGTGTGCAGGTGTGTGTGCAGGTGTGTGTGTGCAGGTGTGAGTGTGCAGGTGTTGTGTGCAGGTGTGTGTGCAGTGTGAGTGTGCAGGTGTGTGTGTGCAGGTGTGTGCAGTGTGTGTGCAGGTGTGTGTGCAGTGTGTGTGCAGGTGTGTGTGCAGGTGTGAGTGTGCAGGTGTGTGTGTGCAGGTGTGTGTGTGCGCTGTGTGTGTGCAGGTGTGTGTGCAGGTGTGTGTGCAGGTGTGTGTGCAGGTGTGTTGTGTGTGCAGGTGTGTGTGTGCAGGTGTGAGTGTGCAGGTGTTGTGTGTGCAGGTGTGTGTGCAGGTGTGTGTGTGCAGGTGTGAGTGTGCAGGTGTGTGTGTGTGCAGGTGTGTGTGTGCAGGTGTGTGTGTGCAGGTGTGTGTGTGCAGGTGTGTGTGTGCAGGTGTGTGTGTGCAGGTGTGTGTGCAGGTGTTGTGCTGTGTGTGTGTTGTGTGCAGGTGTGTGTGTGCAGGTGTGAGTGTGCAGGTGTGTGTGCAGGGTGTGCTTGTGTGTGCAGGTGGTGAGTGTGCAGGTGTGTGTGTGCAGGTGTGTGAGTGTGTGCAGGTGTGTGTGTGCAGGTGTGTGTGTGCAGGTGTGTGTGTGCAGGTGTGTGTTGTGCAGGTGTGTGTGTGCAGGTGTGTGTGTGCAGGTGTGTGTGTGCAGGTGTGTGTGTGCAGGTGTGTGTGTGCAGGTGTGTGTGTGTGCAGGTGTGTGTGTGCAGGTGTGAGTGTGATGTGTGTGCAGGTGTGAGTGTGGTGTGCAGTGTGTGTGCAGGTGTGTGTGTGCAGGTGTGAGTGTGCAGGTGTGTGTGTGCAGGTGTGTGTGCTGAGTAGTGTGTGCATGTGTGTGCAGGTGTGTGTGCAGGTGTGTGTGTGCAGGTGTGTGTGTGCAGGTGTGTGTGTGCAGGTTGTGAGTGTGCAGGTGTGCTGTGTGTGCAGGTGGTGTGTGCAGGTGTGTGAGGTGTGTGTGTGCAGGTGTGTGTGTGCAGTGTGAGTGTGGCTGTGTGTGTGCAGGTGTTGTGTGCTGGTGTGTGTGCAGGTGTGTGCTTAGTGTGTTGCTGTGTGTGCAGGTGTGTGTGCAGGTGTGTGTGCAGTGTGTGCTTGTGAGTGGCAGGTGTGTGACTGTGTGTGTGCAGGTGTGTGTGTGCAGGTGTGTGTGTGCAGGTGTGTGTGCAGGTGTGTGTGTGCAGGTGTGTGTGTGCAGGTGTGTTGTGCAGGTGTGCAGGTGTTGTGTGTGCAGGTGTGTGTGTGCAGGTGGTTGTGCTGGTGTGTGCAGGTGTGTGTGTGTGCAGGTGTGTGTGTGCAGGTGTGTGTGCAGGTGAGGTGTGCAGTGTGTGAGGTGTGAGTGTGTGCAGGTGTGTGTGTGCAGGTGTGTTGTGCAGTGTGTGTGCAGGTGTGTGCAGGTGTGTGTGCAGGTGTGTGTGTGCAGGTGTGTGCAGGTGTGTGTGTGCAGGTGTGCTGTGAGTGTGCAGGTGTGTGTGTGCAGGTGTGTGTGTGCAGTGTGTGTGTGCAGGTGGTGTGTGCAGGTGTGTGTGCAGGTGTGTGTGTGCAGGTGTGTGTGTGCAGGTGTGTGTGTGCAGTGTGTGTGTGCAGTGTGTGTGTGCAGTGTGTGCAGGTGTGTGTGCAGGTGTGTGTGCAGGTGTGAGTGTGCAGGTGTGTGTGTGCAGGTGTGTGTGCAGGTGTGTGTGCAGGTGTGTGTGTGCAGGGTGAGTGTGCAGGTGTGTGTGCAGTTGTGTGTGCAGGTGTGTGTGTGCAGGTGTGTGTGCAGGTGTGTGTGCAGGTGTGTGTGTTCAGGTGTGCACGTGTCGCTCACCTGGACCCACTCACACCTGCCCCGAGCCCCAAACCCCAGCCTCCCGCACCCCTCAACCTGAGAACCCTGCACCCCAAACCCTGCACCCCAAACCCTGCACCCCAAACCTTGCACCTGAGCGCCGTACCCCCCCCTCAAAGCCCCTGCACCCCAAACCCTGCACCCCAAATCCCGCCCCTGAGCGTCCTGCACCCCAAATCCTGCACCCCAAATCCTGCACCCCAAACCCTGCACCTGAGCGTCCTGCACCCCAAATCCTGCACCCCAAATCCTGCACCCCAAACCCTGCCCTGAGCGTCCTGCACCCCAAATCCTGCCCCTGAGCGTCCTGCACCCCAAATCCTGCACCCCAAATCCTGCACCCCAAACCCTGCCCCTGAGCGTCCTGCACCCCAAATCCTGCCGTCCTGCACCCCAAATCCTGCACCCCAAACCCTGCACCTGAGCGTCCTGCACCCCAAATCCTGCCCCTGAGCGTCCTGCACCCCAAATCCTGCACCCCAAATCCTGCACCCCAAATCCTGCACCTGAGCGTCCTGCACCCCAAATCCTGCACCCCAAACCCTGCACCTGAGAGTCCTGCACCCCAAACCCTGCACCCCAAACCCTGCACCCCAAATCTCTTCATCCCTGCATCCTGCGCCCCAAACCCTGCACCTGAGCACCGTGCACCCCAAATCCCCGCACCCCAAATCCCCGCACTCTGCAGCCTGTGCCCCTGCACCCCAGCACCCCAAAACCCTGCACCCTGACCCCCTGCACCCCAAACCCCTGCACCCAGCACCCCAAAACCCTGCACCAAGAACTCCTGCACCCCAAAGCCGTGCACCAAGCATCCTAAAGCCCTGCGCCCAGCACCCCAAAATCCTGCACCTTGAACCCCCGCATCCCAAAGAACTGCACCCAGCACCCCAAAACCCAGCACCCTTGAACCCTTGAACCCCTGCACCCCAAACCCCAAACCCCAGCACCCCAAAACCCAGCACCCTTGAACCCCTGCACCCCAAACCCCAAACCCCAGCACCCCAAAACCCAGCACCCTTGAACCCCTGCACCCCAAACCCCAGCACCCCAAAGCGTGCACCCAGCACCCTGCAGCCTGTGCTCCAGCACCCCAAAACCCAGCACCCCAAAACCCAGCACCCTTGAACCCCCGCACCCAAACCCCTGCCCCCAGCACCCCACAAAACCCAGTGCCTTGAACCTGTGCACCCCAAAACCCTGCACCTCGAACTCCCGCACCCCAAAGCCGTGCACCAAGCATCCCAAAGCCCTGCACCCAGCACCCCAAAACCCAGCACCTTGAACCCCCGCATCCCAAAGAACTGCACCCAGCACCCCAAACCCTGCACCCCAGCACCCCAAAACCCAGCACCCCTGAACCCCTGCACTCCAAAGCCCTGCACCCAGCACCCCAAAACCCTGCAGCTTGATCCCCCGCATCCCAAAGATCTGCACCCAGCACCCCAAAACTCTGAACCTTGAACCCCCGCACCCCAAAGCCCTGCCTCCAGCACCCCAAAACCCCCAAAACCCTGCAGCTTGAACCCCCGCATCCCAAAGAACTGCACCCAGCACCCCAAAACCCAGCACCCTTGAACCCCTGCACCCCAAACCCCTGCACCCAGCACCCTTGATCCCCTGCACCCCAAACCCCTGCACCCATCACCCCAAAATCCTGCACCTTGAATCACCGCACCCCAAACCCCTGCCGCCAGCACCCCAAAACCCAGCACCCTTGAACCCCCAGCACCCCAAAACCCCTGCAGGCAGCGCCCTGCGCCTGTGCCCCTGCACCCCAGCACCCCAAAATCCTGCACCTCGAACCCCCCGCACCCCAAACCCCCGCACCTCGAACCCTCTCACCCCAACCCCCTGCACCCAGCACCCCAAAACCCTGCAGCTTGACCCCTGTGTTCCAAACCCCTGCCCCCAGCACCCCAAAACCCAGCACCCTTGAACCCCCGCACCCCAAACCCCTGCAGGCAGCGCCCTGCGCCCGTGTCCCTGCATCCCAGCACCCCCAAAATCCTGCACCTCGAACCCCTGCACCTTGAACCCCCAGCACCCCAAACCCCTGCACCTCGAACCCCCAGCACCCCAAACCCCTGCACCTCGAACCCCCAGCACCCCAAAACCCTGCACCTCGAATCCCCGCACCCCAAACCCCTGCACCTTGAACCCCCAGCACCCCAAACCCCTGCACCCAGCACCCCAAAACCCTGCAGCTTGACCCCTGTGTTCCAAACCCCTGCCCCCAGCACCCCAAAACCCAGCACCCTTGAACCCCCGCACCCCAAAACCCCTGCAGGCAGCGCCCTGCGCCCGTGTCCCTGCATCCCAGCACCCCCAAAACCCCCAGGTGCCCCCTCCCCGCACCCCCCGGTCTGGCAGCGGCTCCGGCCCCAGCGGCAGCGGCTGCAGCCCCCCCCTCTCCAGCCCCCCCCCTCATCTCCAGCCCCCCCTCTCCAGCCCCCCCTCTTCTCCAGCCCCCCCTCTCCAGCCCCCCCTCTCCAGCCCCCCCTCTTCTCCAGCCCCCCCTCATCTCCAGCCCCCCCTCTCCAGCCCCCCCTCTCCAGCCCCCCCTCTTCTCCAGCCCCCCCTCATCTCCAGCCCCCCCTCTCCAGCCCCCCCTCTCCAGCCCCCCCCCCCTCTCCAGCCCCCCCTCATCTCCAGCCCCCCCTCTCCAGCCCCCCCTCTCCAGCCCCCCCTCTTCTCCAGCCCCCCCTCATCTCCAGCCCCCCCTCTCCAGCCCCCCCTCTTCTCCAGCCCCCCCTCATCTCCAGCCCCCCCTCTCCAGCCCCCCCTCTCCAGCCCCCCCTCTTCTCCAGCCCCCCCTCTCCAGCCCCCCCTCTTCTCCAGCCCCCCCTCTCCAGCCCCCCCTCTCCAGCCCCCCTCATCTAAAGCCCCCCCTCTTCTCCAGCCCCCCTCATCTCCAGCCCCCCCTCTCCAGCCCCCCCTCTCCAGCCCCTCCTCATCTCCAGCCCCCCCTCCTCTCCAGCCCCCCCTCTTCTCCAGCCCCCCCTCTCCAGCCCCCCTCATCTCCAGCCCCCCCTCTCCAGCCCCCCCTCTCCAGCCCCCCCTCTTCTCCAGCCCCCCCTCATCTCCAGCCCCCCCCTCTTCTCCAGCCCCCCCTCTCCAGCCCCCCCCTCATCTCCAGCCCCCCCTCATCTCCAGCCTCCCCTCTTCTCCAGCCCCCCCCATCTCCAGCCCCCCCTCTTCTCCAGCCCCCCCCAAGTCTCCGCCCCCCCTCATCTCCAGCCCCCCCCTCTCCAGCCCCCCCTCATCTCCAGCCACCCCTCTTCTCAAGCCCCCCCTCTCCAGCCCCCCCTCTTCTCCAGCCCCCCCTCTCCAACCCCTCATCTCCAGCCCCCCCTCTCCAGCCCCCCTCATCTCCAGCCCCCCCTCTCCAGCCCCCCCTCATCTCCAGCCCCTCATCTCCAGCCCCCCCTCCTCTCCAGCCCCCCCTCTCCAGCCCCCCCTCTTCTCCAGCCCCCCCCTCCAGCCCCCCCCATCTCCAGCCCCCCCAAGTCTCCGCCCCCCCTCTTCTCCAGCCCCCCCTCATCTCCAGCCCCCCCTCTCCAGCCCCCCCCTCTCCAGCCCCCCCTCTTCTCCAGCCCCCCCTCTCCAGCCCCCCCTCTTCTCCAGCCCCCCCTCTCCAGCCCCCCCATCTCCAGCCCCCCAAGTCTCCGCCCCCCCTCTCCAGCCCCCCCTCATCTCCAGCCCCCCCTCTCCAGCCCCCCCTGTTCTCCAGCCCCCCCTCTCCAGCCCCCCTCTCCAGCCCCCCCCCCCTCCAGCCCCCCCCAAGTCTCCAGCCCCCCCCCATCTCCAGCCCCCCCATCTGCAGCCCCCCCCAAGTCTCCCCCCCCCGTGTGATGCAGACACCGGGTTGGATGCTCGATTCCTTTATTGGTCCCTGGATGCAGCCTTGGGGGGTGCAGGGGGGGGGGTGCAGGGGGGGGGATGTCTGAGGTTGGGGGACACTGGGGGGACCCCAGGGTTGGTGGGCGGCTCGGTGGGGTGGGTGTCAGACCCCCCCCCCCCGCCCCCCAAAGCGGGTATGGGGTTCTGCCCCCCCCCCTCCCCGAGGTTGGGGGAGCCGGGGGGGCAGCAAGGGGGGGGCCGCCCGGGGGTCCTGCCCGCAGCCCCCCCCCCCCACAGCCCCCTCCTCGGAGACGCTTCTGGTACCTGCGGGGAATGGGGGGGGGGTCACGAGGGTGGAGGGGGGGGCTGCACCCCGAAATCCGGCACCAACCCCCCTCCACAGGGCCCCCAGTGCCTCCCAGTTCCCCCAGTTCCTCCCAGTGCCTCCCAATCCCCCCAGTCTCCAGTGCCCCCCAGTTCCTCCCAGTGCCTCCCAATCCCCCCAGTCTCCAGTGCCCCCCCAGTTCCTCCCAGTGCCCCCCAATCCCCCCAGTCTCCAGTGTCCCCCAGTTCCTCCCAGTGCCTCCCAATCCCCCCAGTCTCCAGTCCCCCCCAGTGCCCCCCAGTGCCCCCCAATCCCCCCAGTCTCCAGAGTCCCCCAGTTCCTCCCAGTGCCTCCCAATCCCCCCAGTCTCCAGAGTCCCCCAGTTCCTCCCAGTGCCTCCCAATCCCCCCAGTCTCCAGTGCCCCCCAGTTCCTCCCAGTGCCCCCCAATCCCCCCAGTCTCCAGAGTCCCCCAGTTCCTCCCAGTGCCTCCCAATCCCCCCAGTCTCCAGTGTCCCCCAGTTCCTCCCAGTGCCTCCCAATCCCCCCAGTCTCCAGTGCCCCCCAGTTCCTCCCAGTGCCTCCCAATCCCCCCAGTCTCCAGTGCCCCCCAGTTCCTCCCAGTGCCCCCCAATCCCCCCAGTCTCCAGTGCCTCCCAGTACACTCCCACATCCCTGCAATGCCCCCCCTTCGTGTTCCCAGTGCCTCCCAGTGCCTCCCAGTGCCTCCCAGTGCCCCCCAATCCCCCCAGTCTCCAGAGTCCCCCAGTTCCTCCCAGTGCCTCCCAATCCCCCCAGTCTCCAGTGCCCCCCAGTTCCCCCCAGTGCCCCCCAATCCCCCCAGTCTCCAGTGTCCCCCAGTTCCTCCCAGTGCCTCCCAATCCCCCCAGTCTCCAGTCCCCCCCAGTGCCCCCCAGTGCCCCCCAATCCCCCCAGTCTCCAGAGTCCCCCAGTTCCTCCCAGTGCCTCCCAATCCCCCCAGTCTCCAGTGTCCCCCAGTTCCTCCCAGTGCCTCCCAATCCCCCCAGTCTCCAGTGCCTCCCAGTTCCTCCCAGTGCCTCCCAGTACACTCCCACATCCCTGCAATGCCCCCCCCCTTCGTGTTCCCAGTGCCTCCCAGTGCCTCCCAGTGCCTCCCAGTGCCCCCAGTCTCCAGCCGGGAGGGGGTACAGAGTCCCCCCAGTACTCACATGGCAGAACCGTAACCCTGCGGCAGAAAGAGAGGGGACAGTGTCACCCGGCACCCCGACCAGTATCCAGACCCCCCAACCAGTACCCCGACCAGTATCCTGACCCCCCAACCAGTACCCCGACCAGTATCCTGACCCCCCAACCAGTACCCCGACCAGTATCCTGACCCCCCAACCAGTACCCCGACCAGTATCCTGACCCCCCAACCAGTACCCCGACCAGTATCCAGACCCCCCAACCAGTATCCCAACCAGTATCCAGACCCCCCAACCAGTACCCCGACCAGTATCCTGACCCCCCAACCAGTACCCCGACCAGTATCCTGACCCCCCAACCAGTACCCCGACCAGTATCCAGACCCCCCAACCAGTATCCCAACCAGTATCCAGACCCCCCAACCAGTATCCCAACCAGTATCCAGGGCCCCCAACCAGTACCCCGACCAGTATCCAAGACCCCCCAACCAGTATCCCAACCAGTATCCAGGCCCCCCAACCAGTATCCCAACCAGTATCCTGACCCCCCAACCAGTATCCCAACCAGTATCCAGGCCCCCCAACCAGTATCCCAACCAGTATCCAGGCCCCCCAACCAGTACCCCAACCAGTATCCAGGCCCCCCAACCAGTACCCCAACCAGTATCCTGACCCCCCAACCAGTACCCCAACCAGTATCCAGGCCCCCCAACCAGTATCCCAACCAGTATCCAGGGCCCCCAATCAGTACCCCGACCAGTATCCAGACCCCCCAACCAGTACCCCGACCAGTATCCAGACCCCCCAACCAGTACCCCAACCAGTATCCAGACCCCCCAACCAGTATTCCAGCACTGGGGGAACTGGTTGCCCCCCATCCCCAGCACAGGGTAACTGGTAGCCCCCCAACTTCCTATACTGGGGTGACTGGTAGCCCCCCCTCCCCACATTGGTATAACTGGTAGCCCCCCCCATCCCATACTGGGGTAACTGGTAGCCCCCCCACTTCCTATACTGGGGTGACTGGTAGCCCACCCCATCCCATACTGGGGTGACTGGTAGCCCCCCAACTTCCTATACTGGGGAGACTGGTAGCCCCCCAACTTCCTATACTGGGGTGACTGGTAGCCCCTCCTCCCCGCATTGGTATAACTGGTAGCCCCCCCCCCCCCCCCATCCCATACTGGGGTAACTGGTAGCCCCCCAACTTCCTATACTGGGGTAACTGGTGGCCCCCCAACTTCCTATACTGCGGAGACTGGTAGCCCCTCCTCCCCGCATTGGTATAACTGGTAGCCCCCCCCATCCCATACTGGGGTAACTGGTAGCCCCCCAACTTCCTATACTGGGGTGACTGGTAGCCCCCCCTCCCCGCATTGGTATAACTGGTAGCCCCCCCCATCCCATACTGGGGCAACTGGTAGCGCCCCAACTTCCTATACTGGGGTGACTGGTAGCCCCCCCCATCCCATACTGGGGAGACTGGTAGCCCCCCACTTCCTATACTGGGGTGACTGGTAGCCCCCCCTCCCCACATTGGTATAACTGGTAGCCCCCCCCATCCCATACTGGGGTAACTGGTAGCCCCCCCACTTCCTATACTGGGGTGACTGGTAGCCCACCCCATCCCATACTGGGGTGACTGGTAGCCCCCCAACTTCCTATACTGGGGAGACTGGTAGCCCCCCAACTTCCTATACTGGGGTGACTGGTAGCCCCCCCTCCCCACATTGGTATAACTGGTAGCCCCCCCATCCCATACTGGGGTAACTGGTAGCCCCCCAACTTCCTATACTGGGGAGACTGGTAGCCCCCCCTCCCCACATTGGTATAACTGGTAGCCCCCCCCATCCCATACTGGGGAGACTGGTAGCCCCCCACTTCCTATACTGGGGTAACTGGTAGCCCCCCCCTCCATCCCATACTGGGGAGACTGGTAGCCCCCCACTTCCTATACTGGGGTAACTGGTAGCCCCCCCTCCATCCCATACTGGGGAGACTGGTAGCCCCCCACTTCCTATACTGGGGTAACTGGTAGCCCCCCAACTCACGAGTGCAGCCCGTGGACGCCCCCCTCGATCTGCGCCGCCACCGTCCGCCGCTCGAACTTCAGCTCCCCCGAGTACATCATGGATCTGGGGGGCGGGGGGGGGGCCCGGGGGGGTCAGAGAGGTTGGGGGGCCCCCCCCCTTCACCCCTCCATCCCCCCCCCCCCCCCCCTCACCGTAGCGCCGAGAGGCTGCGGGCACCGATGTCCTGGCAGCCGTGCTGGATCCCAGCGAGCAGGTACGGGACCAGGTGCTGAACCGACCCCCGGGGGGGCACCCCGGAGCCCCCCGAAACCGGCACCGGCTCCCCGTCACTGGGGGGGGGACACACACACAGCATGAACCCCCCCCCCGAGTCACCGACACCCCCTCCCTATGGATATTGGGGACACAGCATCACCCCCCCCCCCCCTCAGCCACTGACACCCCAGGAATGGGGGGGACACAGCATCACCCCCCCCCTCAGTCACTGACACCCCAGGAATGGGGGGGACACAGCATCACCCCCCCCCCCTCAGCCACTGACACCCCAGGAATGGGGGGGACACAGCATCACCCCCCCCCTCAGCCACTGACACCCCAGGATTGGGGGGGACACAGCATCACCCCCCCCTCAGTCACTGACACCCCAGGAATGGGGGGGACACAGCATCACCCCCCCCCCTCAGTCACTGACACCCCAGGAATGGGGGGGACACAGCATCACCCCCCCCCCCTCAGCCACTGACACCCCAGGAATGGGGGGGACACAGCATCACCCCCCCCCCTCAGCCACTGACACCCCAGGATTGGGGGGGACACAGCATCACCCCCCCCCTCAGCCACTGACACCCCAGGGATTGGGGGGGGGGATTAGGGGGGGAGGCAGTGAGGGGGGGTCGGGAGGTCCCAGGGGTGAAGGGGGGGTACATGGTGGGGGGACCCAGAGGTAGGGGGGCATCTCAGGGTGAGGGGGGGTCCCGGGGGGGGTCCTGGGGAGTGCGGGGGGGGGTCAGGGTGAGGGGGGGTCCCAGAGGGGGTCCTGGGGAGTGCGGGGGGGGGGGTGTCTCAGGGTGAGGGGGGGTCCCAGAGGGGGTCCTGGGGAGTGCGGGGGGGGGTGTCTCAGGGTGAGGGGGGGGTCCCAGGGGGGGGTCCTGGGGAGTGCGGGGGGGGGGGGTGTCTCAGAGTGAGGGGGGGTCCCAGGGGGGGGTCCTGGGCAGTGCGGGGGGGGGTGTCTCAGGGTGAGGGGGGGTCCCGGGGGGGGTCCTAGGGAGTGGGGGGGGGGTCAGGGTGAGGGGGGGTCCCAGGGGGGGGTCTTGGGGAGTGCGGGGGGGGGGGTGTGTCTCAGGGTGAGGGGGGGTCCCAGGGGGTATAAGGGGGGGTCTAGGGGTTGGGGGGGGTCTTGCAGTGGAGGGGGGACTGGTGTGGGGGGGTGAAGGGGGGGGGGTGTCTCAAGGTAGGGGGGGGACTCCTGGGGGCCATGGGGCGGGGGGGGGGGGGGGGGGGGGGGTCCTGAGCTGAGGGGTGTGGGGGTGTCACACATTTGGGGGGGTCACCCCGTACCTGCAGCCGCGCTCGGGATCGGGGGGGGGCCAGGACGCGGTGCTGCCGCAGCCGCCCCCCCTCGGGGAACAGCAGCTCGCCCGGAGCCTCCGCCGTGGCCGCCAGCAGGGACCCCAACATCACTGGGGACCCCAAAAACCCCCGGGGGGGACCCCAACATCACTGGGGACCCCAAAAGACCCCGGGGGGGACCCCAACATCACTGGGGACGCCAAAAACCCCCTGGGAATCCCAACATCACTGGGGACCCCAAAACCCCAGAGGGGACCTCAACATCACTGGGGACCCCAAAAACCCCCTGGGAATCCCAACATCACTGGGGACCCCAAAAACCCCCGGGGGGGACCCCAACATCACTGTGGACTCCAAAAACCCCCGGGGGGGACCTAATATCACTGGGGACCCCAAAACCCCAGAGGGGACCTCAATATCACTGGGGACCCCAAAAACCCCCCGGGGGGGACCTCAACATCACTGGGGACCCCAAAAAACCCTGGGGGGACCCCAACATCACTGGGGACCCCAAAAACCCCCTGGGAATCCCAACATCACTGGGGACCCCAAAAACCCCCGGGGGGGGACCTCAATATCACTGGGGACCCCAAAAACCCCCTGGGAATCCCAACATCACTGGGGACCCCAAAAACCCCCGGGGGGGACCTCAACATCACTGGGGACCCCAAAAAACCCCGGGGGGACCCCAACATCACTGGGGACCCCAAAAAACCCCGGGGGGGACCTCAACATCACTAGGGACCCCAAAAACCCCACAGGGGACCTCAACATCACTGGGGACCCCAAAAACCCCCGGGGGGGACCTCAATATCACTGGGGACCCCAAAACCCCAGAGGGGACCTCAATATCACTGGGGACCCCAAACCCCCCCCCGGGGAACCCCAACATCACTGGGGACCCCAAAAACCCCCTGGGAATCTCAACATCACTGGGGACCCCAAACCCCTCAGCAGGGACCCCAACATCACTGGGGACCCCAAAAACCCCCGGGGGGGACCTCAACATCACTGGGGACCCCAAAAACCCCCCCAGAGGGGACCTCAATACCACTGGGGACCCCAAAAAACCCCGGGGGGGACACCAACATCACTGGGGACCCCAAAAACCCCCGGGGGGGACCTCAACACCACTGGGGACCCCAAAAACCCCCGGGGGGGACACCAACATCACTGTGGACCCCAAAAACCCCCGGAGGGGACCCCAACATCACTGGGGACCCCAAAAAACCCCGGAGGGGACCTCAACATCACTGGGGACCCCAAAAATCCCCCCGGAGGGGACCTCAACACCACTGGGGACCCCAAAAACCCCCGGGGGGGACCCCAACATCACTGGGGACCCCAAAAACCCCCTGGGAATCCCAACATCATTGGGGACCCCAAAAACCCCCGGGGGGACCCCAACATCACTGGGGACCCCAAAAACCCCCTGGGAATCCCAACATCACTGGGGACCCCAAAAACCCCCGGGGGGACCCCAACATCACTGGGGACCCCAAAAACCCCCTGGGAATCCCAACATCACTGGGGACCCCAAAAACCCCCGGGGGGACCCCAACATCACTGGGGACCCCAAAAACCCCCTGGGAATCCCAACATCACTGGGGACCCCAAACCACCCCCCCAGGGAACCCCAACATCAGGCGATGGTGGCCCCAAGGGGTCTCTGGCACTGGGACCCCCATGGTGGCACCAATGCGTTGGTGGCCACGGGACCCAAAGTGGTGGCCCAAAGGGTTGGTGGCCCCGAACCGCCTTGATGGCCCCAGGAGTAGGTGGCCAAGGGATCCACCATGATGGCCCCAAGAGTCAATGGCCAAAGGATCCACCATGATGGCCCCAAGAGTCAATGGCCAAAGGATCCACCATGATGGCCCCAAGAGTCAATGGCCAAAGGAACAACCTTGGTGGCCCCAAGAGTCAATGGCCAAAGGATCCACCACGATGGCCCCAAGGGTCAATGGCCAAGGGATCCACCATGATGGCCCCAAGGGTCAATGGCCAAAGGATCCACCATGATGGCCCCAAGGGTCAATGGCCAAAGGATCCACCATGATGGCCCCAAGGGTCAATGGCCAAAGGATCCACCATGATGGCCCCAAGGGTCAATGGCCAAAGGATACACCATGATGGCCCCAAGGGTCAATGGCCAAAGGATCCACCATGATGGCCCCAAGGGTCGATGGCCAAAGGATCCACCATGATGGCCCCAAGGGTCAATGGCCAAAGGATCCACCATGATGGCCCCAAGAGTCAATGGTCAAAGGATCCACCATGATGGCCCCAAGGGTCAATGGCCAAAGGATCCACCATGATGGCCCCAAGGGTCAATGGCCAAAGGATCCACCATGATGGCCCCAAGGGTCAATGGCCAAAGGATCCACCATGATGGCCCCAAGGGTCAATGGCCAAAGGATACACCATGATGGCCCCAAGAGTCAATGGCCAAAGGATCCACCATGATGGCTCCAAGGGTCAATGGCCAAAGGATCCACCACGATGGCCCCGAGGGTCAATGGCCAAAGGATCCACCACGATGGCCCCGAGGGTCAATGGCCAAAGGATCCACCATGATGGCCCCAAGGGTCAATGGCCAAAGGATCCACCATGATGGCCCCAAGGGTCAATGGCCAAAGGATCCACCATGATGGCCCCGAGGGTCAATGGCCAAAGGATCAACCTTGATGGCCCCAAGGGTCAATGGCCACAGGATCCACCATGATGGCCCCAAGGGTCAATGGCCAAAGGATCCACCATGATGGCCCCGAGGGTCAATGGCCAAACGATCCACCATGGTGGCCCCAAGGGTCAATGGCCAAAGGATCCACCATGATGGCCCCAAGGGTCAATGGCCAAAGGATCCACCATGATGGCCCCGAGGGTCAATGGCCACAGGATCCACCATGATGGCCCCGAGGGTCAATGGCCAAAGGATCCACCATGGTGGCCCCAAGGGTCAATGGCCAAAGGATCCACCATGATGGCCCCGAGGGTCAATGGCCAAAGGATCCACCACGATGGCCCCAAGGGTCAATGGCCAAACGATCCACCATGGTGGCCCCAAGGGTCAATGGCCATAGGATCCACCATGATGGCCCCGAGGGTCAATGGTCAAAGGATCCACCATGATGGCCCCAAGGGTCAATGGCCAAAGGATCCACCATGATGGCCCCAAGGGTCAATGGCCAAAGGATCCACCATGATGGCCCCAAGGGTCAATGGCCAAAGGATCCACCATGATGGCCCCGAGGGTCAATGGCCAAAGGATCCACCATGATGGCCCCAAGGGTCAATGGCCACAGGATCCACCCTGGTGGCCCCAAGGGTCAATGGCCAAAGGATCCACCCTGGTGGCCCCAAGGGTCAATGGCCAAAGGATCCACCATGATGGCCCCAAGGGTCGATGGCCAAAGGATCCACCATGATGGCCCTGAGGGTCAATGGCCAAAGGATCCACCATGATGGCCCCAAGGGTCAATGGCCAAAGGATCCACCACGATGGCCCCAGGGATTCACAGGAACCCAACGTTGCCCCCACGCGTTGCCTGCCCCCCGAGCCGCCCCGGCCGCGCTGGTGGCCGCAAGCCCCGATTTGGTGGCCCGCTGTCCCCGCGCGCTCACCCGTGGAGGCTCCGAGCGCCAGGGCCTTCAGCAGGTGGCCGGCGGCGTGGCCGTCGGCGAGGACGGGGACCCCGAAACGCCGGGCGTACTCGGCCACCCTGTAGACGGCCGTGGCCTGCGGGCGCCCGCAGGCGGCCCCTGAGGCTCAGGGTTCAGGGGGGCGCCCGGGGTGGGTTTTGGGGGGGGGGGGGGGGTGTTTGGGGGTGTTGGGGTTGGGGGGTCTCCGCGCACCTGCCGGGGCGATGCCGGGGGGGCCGCCGGCCGAGCCCACGCGCAGCGCGTCGGCCCCCGCGTCGATCAGGTTCTTGGCCTGAGCCGCCGTCACCACTTGGGGGGGCGCCGGGTCAGCACCCCCCCAAAACCCAGAGGCACCCCCACACCGAGAAACACCCCCCCCCCCAGAGGCAACACCCCGAAAATGAACCCCTCAGAGGCACCCCCACACCGAGAAACACCCCCAGAATCACCCCCACACCTGGAAACCCCCCCCAGAATCACCCCCACACCGAGAAACACCCCCCCCCCAGAGGCAACACCCCGAAAATGAACCCCTCAGAGGCACCCCCACACTGCAAAACAGCCCCCCAAAATCACCCCCACACCGAGAAACCCCCCCAGAATCACCCCCACACCTGGAAACCCCCCCCAGAATCACCCCCACACCGAGAAACACCCCCCCCCAGAGGCAACACCCCGAAAATGAACCCCCCAGAATCACCCCCACATGGCAAAACAGCCCCCCCAGAGGCACCACCCCGAAAATGAACCCCCCAGAGGCACCCCCACACCGAGAAACACCCCCAGAATCCCCCCCACACCTGAAACCCCCCCCAGAATCACCCCCCACACCGAGAAACACCCCCCCTAGAGGCAACACCCCGAAAATGAACCCCCAGAATCACCCCCACATGGCAAAACAGCCCCCCAGAGGCACCACCCCGAAAATGAACCCCCAGAGGCACCCCCACACCTCAACCCCCCCCCAGAATCACCCCCACACCCCGAAACCCCCCAGAATCACCCCACACCGAGAAACACCCCCCCCAGAGGCAACACCCCGAAAATGAACCCCCCAGAATCACCCCCACACTGCAAAACAGCCCCCCAGAATCACCCCCACACCGAGAAACACCCCCCCCAGAGGCAACACCCCGAAAATGAACCCCCCAGAGGCACCCCCACACCTGGAAACACCCCCCAGAGGCATCACCCCGAAAATGACCCCCCCAGAGGCACCCCCACACCGCAAAACAGCCCCCCAGAGGCACCCCCACACCGAGAAACACCCCAGAATCACCCCCACACTGAGAAACACCCCCCCAGAGGCACCACCCCGAAAATGAACCCCCCAGAATCACCCCACACCGAGAAACACCCCCCCCAGAGGCACCACCCCGAAAATGAACCCCCCAGAATCACCCCCACACCGAGAAACACCCCCCCCAGAGGCACCACCCCGAAATGAACCCCCCAGAGGCACCCCCACACCGCAAAACCCCAGAGGCACCACCCCGAAAATGAACCCCCAGAGGCACCCCCACACCTGGAAACACCCCCCAGAGGCACCACCCCGAAAATGAACCCCCCAGAGGCACCCCCACACCTCAAACCCCCCCCCAGAATCACCCCCACACCCCGAAACCCCCCAGAATCACCCCCCCAGAATCATCACACCTCCCCCATGAACCCCTGGAATCACCCCCCCCCCCCATGAACTCCCCCCAGAGAATGACCCCCCCACCCCAAAAACACCCCCAGAATGACCCCCCCACACCAAAAACACCCCCAGAATGACCCCCCCACACCAAAAACACCCCCAGAATGACCCCCCACACCACGACCCCCACCCCAGAAACTGATCCCCCCACTCTCCATTGCCCCCCCACTCCTCACTGCCCCCCCACTCCCCATTGCGCCCCCATTCTCCATTGCCCCCCCACTCCCCACTGCCCCCCATTACCCCCCATTCTCCATTGCCCCCCACTCCCCTTACCCCACGCCCCCACTTGCCCCCCTCTCCTCTTACCCCACTCCCCCCCCTTGCCCCCCCTTGTCCCCCCTCCTCTTCCCCCACGCCCCCCCTTGCCCCCCCTTGCCCCCTCTCCTCTTACCCCACTCCCCCCCCTTGCCCCCCCTTGCCCCCCTTGCCCCCCTTGCCCCCCCATTGCCCCCCTCTCCTCTTACCCCACGCCCCCCCATTGCCCCCTCATTGCCCCCCCTTGCCCCCCTTGCCCCCTTGCCCCCCTCTCCTCTTACCCCACTCCCCCCCCTTGCCCCCTTGCCCCCCTTGCCCCCCCCATTGCCCCCCTCTCCTCTTACCCCACTCCCCCCCCCTTGCCCCCCTTGCCCCCCTTGCCCCCCCCATTGCCCCCTCTCCTCTTACCCACTCCCCCCCCCTTGCCCCCCTTGCCCCCCTTGCCCCCCCCATTGCCCCCTCTCCTCTTACCCCACTCCCCCCCCCTTGCCCCCCCTTGCCCCCCATTGTCCCCCTCTCCTCTTACCCCACTCCCCCCCCCTTGCCCCCCCTTGTCCCCCCCTTGCCCCCCTCTCCTCTTACCCCACGCCCCCCCATTGCCCCCCCCTTGCCCCCCTTGCCCCCCTTGCCCTCCATTGCCCCCCTTGCCCCCCCTTGCCCCCCCTTGCCCCCCTCTCCTCTTACCCCACTCCCCCCCCTTGCCCCCCTTGCCCCCCTTGCCCCCCTTGCCCCCCCATTGCCCCCTCTCCTCTTACCCCACGCCCCCCCATTGCCCCCCTCATTGCCCCCCCTTGCCCCCCATTGCCCCCCTTGCCCTCCATTGCCCCCCTTGCCCCCCTTGCCCCCCTTGCCCCCCCTTGCCCCCCTTGCCCCCCTTGCCCCCCTTACCCTCCATTGCCCCCCCCTTGCCCCCCTTGCCCCCCTTGCCCCCCTTGCCCCCCTTGCCCCCCTTACCCTCCATTGCCCCCCCCTTGCCCCCCTTGCCCCCCTTGCCCCCCCTTGCCCCCCTTGCCCCCCTTGCCCTCCATTGCCCCCCCCCTTGCCCCCCTTGCCCCCCTTGCCCCCCCCATTGCCCCCCTCTCCTCTTACCCCACGCCCCCCCATTGCCCCCCTCATTGCCCCCCCTTGCCCCCCATTGCCCCCCTTGCCCTCCATTGCCCCCCCCTTGCCCCCCTTGCCCTCCATTGCCCCCCTTGCCCCCCCTTGCCCCCCCTTGCCCCCCTTGCCCCCCTTGCCCTCCATTGCCCCCCCCCTTGCCCCCCTTGCCCCCCTTGCCCCCCCCATTGCCCCCCTCTCCTCTTACCCCACGCCCCCCCATTGCCCCCCTCATTGCCCCCCCTTGCCCCCCATTGCCCCCCTTGCCCTCCATTGCCCCCCCCTTGCCCCCCTTGCCCCCCTTGCCCCCCCTTGCCCCCCTTGCCCCCCCTCTCACCGTTGCCCCCGATCACCTGGAGCTCGGGGTACCGGCTCTTGATATACTGGATCATGGACACCTGGTACGTCGAGTTCCCCTGCGACGAGTCCTGGGGGGCAACGGGGGGTTTGGGGGTGCCGGGGGGCACCCACCCACCTTGGGGGGGGTGTCTGGATTTGGGGTGCAGGGAGGTCAGGATTTGGGGTGCAGGGGGGTCGGGTTTGGGGTGCTGGGGTGTGTCAGGGTTTGGGGTGCTGGGGGGTCAGGGTTTGGGGTGCAGGGGTCAGGATTCGGGGTGCTGGGGTGTGTCAGGGTTTGGGGTGCAGGGGTCAGGATTTGGGGTGCGGGGGTCAGGATTTGGGGTGCTGGGGTGTGTCAGCGTTTGGGGTGCAGGGGTCAGGATTTGGGGGTCAGGGGTCAGGATTTGGGGTGCAGGAGGTCAGGATTCGGGGTGCTGGGGTGTGTCAGGGTTTGGGGTGCAGGGGTCAGGATTTGGGGTACGGGGGTCAGGATTCGGGGTGCTGGGGTCAGGATTTGGGGTGCTGGGGTCAGGATGTGGGCTGCTGGGGTGTGTCAGGATTTGGGGTGCGGAGGTCAGGATTTGGGGTGCAGGGGTCAGGATTCGGGGTGCTGGGGTGTGTCAGCGTTTGGGGTGCGGAGGTCAGGATTTGGGGTGCTGGGGTGTGTCAGCATTTGGGCTGCGGGGCTCAGGATTTGGGGTGCAGGGGTCAGCGTTTGGGGTGCTGCAGTCAGGATTCGGGGTGCTGGGGTGTGTCAGCGTTTGGGGTGCAGGGGTCAGGATTTGGGGTGCGGGGGTGTGTCAGGATTTGGGGTGCAGGGCTCAGGATTTGGGGTGCAGGGGTCAGGATTCGGGGTGCTGGGGTGTGTCAGCGTTTGGGGTGCGGAGGTCAGGATTTGGGGTGCAGGGTTCAGGATTTGGGGTGCAGGGGTCAGGATTCGGGTGCTGGGGTGTGTCAGCGATTGGGGTGCGGAGGTCAGGATTTGGGGTGCAGGGCTCAGGATTTGGGGTGCAAGGGTCAGGATTCAGGGTGCTGGGGTGTGTCAGCGTTTGGGGTGCAGGGCTCAGGATTTGGGGTGCAGGGCTCAGGATTTGGGGTGCAGGGGTCAGGATTCGGCGTGCTGGGATGTGTTAGCGTTTGGGGTGCTAGGGTCAAGATTTGGGGTGCTGGGGTGTGTCAGGATTTGGGGTGCGGGGGTTAGGATTTGGGGTGCAGGGCTCAGGATTTGGGGTGCTGGGGTGTGTCAGCGTTTGGGGTGCGGAGGTCAGGATTTGGGGTGCAGGGCTCAGGATTTGGGGTGCAGGGGTCAGGATTCGGGGTGCTGGGGTGTGTCAGCGTTTGGGGTGCGGGGCTCAGGATTCGGGGTGCAGGGGTCAGGATTTGGGGTGCGGGGGTCAGGATTCGGCGTGCTGGGGTGTGTCAGCGTTTGGGGTGCGGGGCTCAGGATTTGGGGTGCAGGGCTCAGGATTTGGGGTGCTGCGGTCAGGATTCGGGGTGCTGGGGTGTGTCAGCGTTTGGGGTGCGGAGGTCAGGATTTGGGGTGCAGGGCTCAGGATTTGGGGTGTAGGGGTCAGGATTTGGGGGGCTGGGGTGTGTCAGCGTTTGGGCTGCGGGGGTCAGGATTTGGGGTGCAGGGCTCAGGATTTGGGGTGCAGGGGTCAGGATTCGGGGTGCTGGGGTGTGTCAGCGTTTGGGGTGCGGGGGTCAGGATTTGGGGTGCAGGGGTCAGGATTTGGGGTGCGGGGTTCAGGATTCGGGGTGCTGGGGTGTGTCAGCGTTTGGGGTGCGGGGGTCAGGATTCGGGGTGCTGGGGTGTGTCAGCGTTTGGGGTGCGGGGGTCAGGATTTGGGGTGCGGGGGTCAGGATTTGGGGTGCTGGGGTGTGTCAGCGTTTGGGCTGCGGGGCTCAGGATTTGGGGTGCAGGGCTCAGGATTTGGGGTGCAGGGGTCATGATTCGGGGTGCTGGGGTGTGTCAGCGTTTGGGGTGCGGGGCTCAGGATTTGGGGTGCAGGGGTCAGGATTTGGGGTGCAGGGGTCAGGATTCGGGGTGCTGGGGTGTGTCAGCATTTGGGCTGCGGGGGTCAGGATTTGGGGTGCGGGGCTCAGGATTCGGGGTGCAGGGGTCAGGATTTGGGGTGCGGGGGTCATGATTCGGGGTGCTGGGGTGTGTCAGCGTTTGGGGTGCGGGGGTCAGGATTTGGGGTGCAGGGGTCAGGATTTGGGGTGCTGTGGTCAGGATTCGGGATGCTGGGGTGTGTCAGCGTTTGGGGTGCGGGGGTGTGTCAGGATTTGGGGTGCAGGGGTCAGGATTTGGGGTGCAGGGTTCAGGATTTGGGGTGCTGTGGTCAGGATTCGGGGTGCTGGGGTGTGTCAGCGTTTGGGGTGCGGGGGTGTGTCAGGATTTGGGGTGCAGGGGTCAGGATTTGGGGTGCAGGGCTCAGGATTTGGGGTGCAGGGGTCAGGATTCAGGGTGCTGGGGTGTGTCAGCGTTTGGGGTGCGGGGGTCAGGATTTGGGGTGCAGGGGTCAGGATTTGGGGTGCGGGGGTCAGGATTCGGGGTGCTGGGGTGTGTCAGCGTTTGGGGTGCGGGGGTCAGGATTCGGGGTGCTGGGGTGTGTCAGCGTTTGGGGTGCGGGGGTCAGGATTTGGGGTGCGGGGGTCAGGATTTGGGGTGCGGGGGTCATGATTCGGGGTGCTGGGGTGTGTCAGCGTTTGGGCTGCGGGGCTCAGGATTTGGGGTGCAGGGCTCAGGATTTGGGGTGCGGGGGTCATGATTCGGGGTGCAGGGGTCAGGATTTGGGGTGCAGGGGTCAGGATTTGGGGTGCAGGGGTCAGGATTCGGGGTGCTGGGGTGTGTCACCGTTTGGGGTGCGGGGGTTCATCGTTTGGGGGTTGGCGGGGGGGGGGGGGGCGGGGGGTAGGTCAGGACGTGGGGGGCGGCGTTTGGGGGTCCCCACCAGCAGGACGAGGTCGGCGCCCGCCTGCGCCAGCAGGTCGAGGCGGTATCGGTCGTCGTGGCGGGTGCCCAGGGCGGCGCCGCAGAGCAGCTGCTTCCGCGCGTCCTTGGAGGCCAGAGGGTGCTCCCGGTTCTTCTGCAGGTCCGTGCGCGCGATGATGGCCACCAGCTCGTCCCGCTCGTTCACGATCGGCAGCTTCCCTGGGAGCAGCCCGACAGCCGGGACGGAGGTGACCCCAGAGATGGGGGGACACCAGGGATGGAAGAGGTGGAGGGGATACCGGGGATGGAGGAGACACCAGGGATGGGGGGACACCAGGGATGGAGGGGACACCAGGGATGGGGGGGACACCAGGGATGGGGGGGACACCAGGGATGGAAGAGGTGGAGGGGACCCCATGGATGGAGGAGACACCAGGGAAGGAGGGGACACCAGGGATGGAAGAGGTGGAGGGGACACCGGGGATGGAGGGGACACCAGGGATGGAGGGGACACCAGGGATGGGGGGGACACCAGGGATGGAGGGGACACCAGGGATGGAAGAGGTGGAGGGGACCCCATGGATGGAGGAGACACCAGGGAAGGAGGGGACACCAGGGATGGAAGAGGTGGAGGGGACACCGGGGATGGAGGGGACACCAGGGATGGAGGGGACACCAGGGATGGGGGGGACACCAGGGATGGAGGGGACACCAGGGATGGAAGAGGTGGAGGGGACCCCATGGATGGAGGAGACACCAGGGAAGGAGGGGACACCAGGGATGGAAGAGGTGGAGGGGACACCGGGGATGGAGGGGACACCAGGGATGGAGGGGACACCAGGGATGGGGGGGACACCAGGGATGGAGGGGACACCAGGGATGGGGGGGACACCAGGGATGGGGGGGACACCAGGGATGGAGGAGACACCAGGGATGGAAGAGGTGGAGGGGACACCGGGGATGGAGGGGACACCAGGGATGGAGGGGACACCAGGGATGGGGGGGACACCAGGGATGGAGGGGACACCAGGGATGGAGGGGACACCAGGGATGGAGGGGAGACCAGGGATGGAGGAGACACCAGGGATGGAGGGGAGACCAGGGATGGAGGGGACACCAGGGATGGGGGGACACCAGGGATGGAGGAGACACCAGGGATGGAGGGGAGACCAGGGATGGAGGGGACACCAGGGATGGGGGGACACCAGGGATGGAGGAGACACCAGGGATGGAGGGGACACCAGGGATGGAGGGGACACCAGGGATGGGGGGACACCAGGGATGGAGGAGACACCAGGGAAGGAGGGGACACCAGGGATGGAGGGGACACCAGGGATGGAGGGGACACCAGGGATGGGGGGGAGACCAGGGATGGGGGGACACCAGGGATGGAGGAGACACCAGGGAAGGAGGGGACACCAGGGATGGAGGGGACACCAGGGATGGAGGGGACACCAGGGATGGGGGGGAGACCAGGGATGGAGGAGACACCAGGGATGGGGGGGAGACCAGGGATGGGGGGGAGACCAGGGATGGAGGGGAGACCAGGGATGGAAGAGGTGGAGGGGACACCGGGGATGGAGGAGACACCAGGGATGGAGGGGAAACCGGGGATGGAAGAGGTGGAGGGGACACCGGGGATGGAGGGGACACCAGGGATGGAGCGAACACCAGGGATTAGAGGACACCAGGGATGGAGGAGACACCAGGGATTGGAGGACACCAGGGATGGAGGAGACACCAGGGATGGAAGAGGTGGAGGGGACCCCATGGATGGAGGGGACACCAGGGATGGAGGAAACACCAGGAATGGAGGGGACACCAGGGATGGGGGGACACCAGGGATGGAAGAGGTGGAGGGGACACCGGGGATGGAGGGAACACCAGGGATTGGGGGACACCAGGGATTGGGGGACACCAGGGATGGAAGAGGTGGAGGGGACCCCATGGATGGAGGGGACACCAGGGATGGAGGGAACACCAGGGATTGGAGGACACCAGGGATGGAGGAGACACCAGGGATGGAGGGGACCCCAAGGATAGGGGGACATCAGGGATGGGGAGATACCAGGGATGAGGGGACACCAAGGGATGGGGGACATAGAGGGGACACGAGAAATGGAAGAGATGGAGGGGACCCCAGGGATGGGGAGACACCAGAGATGTAGGAGGTGGAGGGGACCCCAAGGATAAGGGGACACCAGGGATGAGGAGACACCAGGGATGAGGGGACACCCGAAACAGAGGAGATGGAGGGGACACCAGAGATGTAGGAGGTGGAGGGGACCCCAAGGATAAGGGGACACCAGGGATGAGGAGACACCAGGGATGAGGGGACACCCGAAACAGAAGAGATGGAGGGGACACCAGGGATGGGGGAGATAGAGGTGACACCAGGGACAGCGGGAGACCAGGGACGGGGGATATGTGTGTCCCCATGGATGGGGGTGACCCTGGGGTGGCCCCGGATGGCGCCCTCCTTCCCCTCACCCTTCTTGCTGCGCTGCAGGATCTCGTTGGCCTCTTTGAGGGTGATGCCGGCCGGAGCCACCACCAGGTCCTTACGCTTGGTCATCACCTGTGGGGCCGTCACCAGTGGGGGACGCCTGGGCCACCAAATCCCAGCCCACTCCACCCCATCCTACCCATCCCAACCCAAGCCAACACATCTCCATCCCCATCCCCATCCCCATCTCCATCTCCATCTCCATCCCCATCCCCATCCCCATCTCCATCTCCATCTCCATCCCCATCTCCATCCCCATCCCCATCCCCATCCCCATCCCCATCCCCATCTCCATCCCCATCCCCATCTCCATCTCCATCCCCATCTCCATCCCCATCCCCATCCCCATCCCCATCTCCATCCCCATCCCCATCCCCATCCCCATTCCCATTCCTATCCCCATCCCCATCTCCATCTCCATCCCCATCCCCATCCCCATCCCCATCCCCATCCCCATCTCCATCCCCATCCCCATCCCCATCCCCATTCCCATTCCTATCCCCATCCCCATCTCCATCTCCATCCCCATCCCCATCCCCATCCCATCTCCATCTCCATCCCCATCCCCATCCCCATTCCCATCCCCATCCCCATTCCCATTCCCATTCCCATTCCCATCCCCATCCCCATCCCCATCCCCATCCCCATTCCCATTCCCGTTCCTATCCCCATTCCCGTTCCCATCTCCATCTCCATCCCCATCCCC
>JAUNZM010002346.1:0-45000 GCA_033459285.1 Clamator glandarius
CTGGGATTTTTTAGAAGGGTTCTGGTGTGCTCTAGAAGGTCTGGGGGCTTTTAGAAGGGTCCTGGGGCCTCTAGAAGGGTCTGGGTGCTTTTAGAATGGTCCTAGGTGGCTATAGAAGGGTCTAGGGGCTTTTAGAAGGGTCCTTGGGGGCTCTAGAAGGGTCTGGGGACCATTAGAGGGGCACTGGGAGCCTCTAGAATGGTCTGGGTGATTTTAGAAGGGTCCTCGGGAGGTCTAGAATTGTCTGGGGGCTTTTAGAAAGGTCCTGGGAGGCTCTAGAAGGGTCTGGGGGCTTTTAGAAGAGTCCTGCGTGTCTCTAGAAGGGTCTGGGGGCTTTTAGAAGGGTCCTTGGGGGCTCTAGAAGGGTGTGGGGACCACTAGAGGAGCCCTGGGGGCCTCTAGAGGGGTCTGGGTTATTTTAGAAGGGTCCTGGGGAGCTCTAGAAGTGTCTGGGGGCTTTTAGAAGGGTCCTGGGAGACTCTAGAAAAGTCTGGGGCATTTAGAAGGGTCCTGCGGGTCTCTAGAAGGGTCTGGGGGCTTTTAGAAGGGTCCTGGGGGGCTCTAGAAGGGTCTGGGGGCTTTTAGAAGGGTCCTGGGGTGCTCTAGAAGGGTGTGAGGTCTTTTAGAATGGTCCTGGGGCATATAGAAGGCTCTGGGGGCTTTTAGAAGTGTCCTGTGGGCCTCTAGAAGTGTCTGAGGGATTTTAGAAGGGTCCTGGGAGGCTCTGGAATGGTCTGGGTGCTTTTAGAAGGATTCGGGGAGGGTCTAGAAGAGTCTGGGGGGCATTTAGAAGGGTCCTGTGGGGCTCTAGAAAGGTCTGGGTGCTTTTAGAAGGGTCCTGGGGGGCTCTAGAAGGGTCTGGGTGCTTTTAGAAGGGTCCTGGGGAGCTCTAGAAGGGTCTGGGGTCTTTTAGAAGGGTCCTGGGTGGCGCTAAAAGTGTCTGGGTGCATTTAGAAGGGTCCTGGGGAGCTCTAGAAGGGTCTGGGGGCTTTCAGAAGGGTCCTGGGGGCCTCTAGAAGGGTCTGGAGGCTTTTAGAAGAGTTCTGGGGGGCTCTAGAAGGGTCTGGGGGCATTCAGAAGGGTCCTGGGGGCCTCTAGAAGGGTCTGGGTTCTTTTAGAAGGGTCCTGGGAGACTCTAGAAGGGTCTGAGTGCTTTTAGAATGGTCCTTCGGGTCTCTAGAAGGGTCTGGGTTCTTTTAGAATGGTCCTGGGGGGCTCTAGAAGGGTGTGAGTTCTTTTAGAAGGGTCCTGGGGGAATCTCGAAGACTCTGATGGCTTTTAGAAGGGTCCTGGGGGCCTCTAGAAGTGTCTGAGGGATTTTAAAAGGGTCCTGGGAGGCTCTAGAAGGGTCTGGTTGCTTTTAGAAGGATTCGGGGAGGGTCTAGAAGGGTCTGGGGGCTTTTAGAAGAGTCCTGTGGGGCTCTAGAAGGGTCTGGGTGCTTTTAGAAGGGTCCTGAGGGGCTCTAGAAGGGTCTGGGTGCTTTTAGAAGGGTCCTGGGGGCTTCTAGAAGGGTCTGGGGGCTTTTAGAAGGGTCCTGGGGAGCTCTACAAGGGTCTTGGGGCTTTTAGAAGGGTCCTGAGGGCGCTAGAAATGTCTGGGTGCTTTCAGAAGGGTCCTGGGGGCCTCTAGAAGGGTCTGGGTTGCTTTCAGAAAGGTCCTGGGTGGCTCTAGAAGGGTCTGGGGGCTTTTAGAAGGGTCCTGTGGTGCTGTAGAAGGGTCTGGGGGCTTTTAGATGGGTCCTGGGGGCTCTAGAAGGGTCCGGGGGCTTTTAGAATGGTCCGTGGAGGCTCTAGAAGGGTCTGGGTGCTTTTAGAAGGGTCCTGGGGGGCTCTAGAAGGCTCTGGGGGCATTTAGAAGGGTCCTTGGTGGCTCTAGAATGGTCTGGGGACCATTAGAGGAGCCCTGGATCCTCTAGAAGGGTCTGGGGGATTTAGAAGGGTCCTGACGAGCTCTAGAAGGGTCTGGGGGCTTTTACAAGGGTCCTGGGGGAATCTAGAAGGGTCTGGGGGCTTTTAGAAGGGTCCTGCGTGCCTCTAGAAGGGTCTGGGGGGCTTTTAGAAGGGTCCTTGGTTGCTCTAGATTGGTGTGGGGGATCACTAGAGGAGCCCTGGGGGCCTCTAGAGGGGTCTGGGGTATTTTAGAAGGGTCCTGGGGAGCTCTAGAAGGGTCTGGGGGCTTTTAGAAGGGTCCTGGGAGACTCTAGAAGGGTCTGGGGACATTTAGAAGGGTCCTGGGGTGCTCTAGAAGGGGTGTGAGGTCTTTTAGAATGGTCCTGGGGGCATCTAGAAGGCTCTGGGGGCTTTTAGAATTGTCCTGTGGGCCTCTAGAAGTGTCTGAGGGATTTTAGAAGGGTCCTGGGAGGCTCTGGAATGGTCTGGGTGCTTTTAGAAGGATTCGGGGAGGTCTAGAAGAGTCTGGGGGCATTTAGAAGGGTCCTGTGGGGCTCTAGAAGGGTCTGGGTGCTTTTAGAAGGGTCCTGGGGGGCTCTAGAAGGGTCTGGGTGCTTTTAGAAGGGTCCTGGGGAGCTCTAGAAGGGTCTGGGGTCTTTAGAAGGGTCCTGGGTGGCGCTAAAAGTGTCTGGGTGCATTTAGAAGGGTCCTGGGGAGCTCTAGAAGGGTCTGGGGGCTTTCAGAAGGGTCCTGGGGGCCTCTAGAAGTGTCTGGAGGCTTTTAGAAGAGTTCTGGGGGGCTCTAGAAGGGTCTGGGGGCATTCAGAAGGGTCCTGGGGCCTCTAGAAGGGTCTGGATGCTTTTAGAAGAGTCCTGGGGGGCTCTAGAAGGGTCTGGGGGAGTTTAGATAGGTCCTGGGGAGCTCTAGAAGGGTCTGGGTGCTTTTAGAAGGGTCCTGGGGGCCTCTAGAAGGGTCTGGGGGCATTTAGAAGGGTCCTGGGGAGCTCTAGAAGGGTCTTGGGGCTTTTAGAAGGGTCCTGTGGAGCTCTAGAAGGGTCTGGGGGCTTTTAGAAGGGTCCTGGGAGAATCTAGAAGGGTCTGGGTGCATTTAGAAGGGTCCTGCGGGTCTCTAGAAGCGTCTGGGTGCTTTTAGAAGGGTCCTGGGGGGTTCTAGAAGGGTCTGGCGGCTTTTAGAAGGGTCCTGGTGGGCTCTAGAAGAGTGTGAGGGCTTTTAGAATGGTCCTGGGTGCATCTAGAAGTCTCTGGGTGCTTTTAGAAGGGTCCTGGGGGCCTCTAGAATTGTCTGCGGCCTTTTAGAAGGGTCCGGGGAGGCTCTAGAAGGGTCTGGGTGCTTTTAGAAGGATTCGGGGAGGGTCTAGAAGGGTCTGGGTCTTTTAGAAGGGTCCTGGGGAGCTCTAGAAGTGTCTGGGGTCTTTTAGACTGGTCCTGGGGACTCTAGAGGTCTGGGACTTTTTAGAAGAGTCCTGGGGAGCTCTAGAAGGGTCTGGGGCTTTCAGAATGATCCTGGGGGTCGCTAGAAGTTTTTGGGTGTATTTGGAAGGGTCCTGGGGAGCTCTAGAAGGGTCTGGGGGCTTTCAGAAGGGTCCTGGGGGCATGTAGAAGGGTCTGGAGGCTTTTAGAATGGTCCTGATGGGCTCTAGAATGGTCTGGGGGCATTCAGAACGGTCCTGGTGGCCTCTAGAAGGGACTGGATGCTTTTAGAAGAGTCCTGGGGGGCTCTAGATTGGTCTGGGGGCATTTAGAAGGGTCCTGGGGGGCTCTAGAAGGGTCTGGGGGCTTTTAGAAGGATACGTGGAATCTCTAGAAGGGTCTGGGGGCTTTTAGAAGGGTCCTGGGGGGCTCTAGAATGGTCTGGAGGCTTTTTGAAGGGTCCTGGGTGGCTCTAGAAGGGTGTGGGGGCTTTTAGAAGGATCCGGGGAGGGTCTAGAACGGTCTGGGTGGTTTTAGAAGGGTCCTGGGCTGTTCTAGAAGGGTCTGGGGGATTTTAGAAGGGTCCTGGGGGGCTCTAGAAGGGTCTGAGGGATTTTAGAAGGGTCCTGGGGAGCTCTAGAAGGGTCTGGGTGCTTTTATAGGGGCCCTGGGCTTCTCTAGAAGGGTCTGGAGGCTTTTAGAGGAGTTATGGGGGGCTCTAGAATGGTCTGGGGGCTTTTAGAAGGGTCCTGGGCGGATCTAGAAGGGTCCGGGGGATTTCAGAAGGGTCCTGCGGGCCTCTAGAAAAGTCTGGAGGCTTTTAGAACGCCCTGGGGGCTCTAGAAGGGTCTGGGGGCATTTATAAGGGTCCTGGGGTGCTCTAGAAGGGTCTGGGGGATTTTAGAAGGATCCTGGGGGCCTCTAGAAAGGTCTGGGGGCATTTAGAAGGGTTCTTGGGGCCTCTAGAAGGGTCTGGGGTCTTTTAGAATGGTCCTGGGAGGATCCAGATGGGTCTGGGTACTTTTAGAAGGATCCGGGGAGGTTCTAGAAGGGTCTGGGGGCGTTTAGAAGGGTCCTGGGAGGCTCTACAAATGTCTGGAGGGTTTTAGAATGGTCCTGGGGGCATCTAGAAGCGTCTATGGGCTTTTAGAATGATCCGGGGAGGCTCTAGAAGGGTCTGGCGGCTTTTAGAAGGGTCCTGGGGTCCTCTAGAAAGGTCTGGGGGCATTTAGAATGATACGGGGAGGATCTAGAAGGGTCTGGGGGATTTTAGAAGGGTCCTGGGAGGATCCAGATGGGTCTGGGTACTTTTAGAAGGATCCGGGGAGGTTCTAGAAGGGTCTGGGGGATTTTAGAAGGGTCCTGGGGGCTCTAGAAGGGTCTGGAGTCTTTGAGAATGGTCCTGGGGGGCTCTAGAATTGTCTGGGGGCTTTTAGAAAGATCCGGGGAGGGTCTAGAAGGGTCTGGGAGGTTTTAGAAGGGTCCTGGTGTTCTCTAGAAGGGTCTGGGTGCTTTTAGACGGGCCCTGGGCTCTCTAGAAGTGTCTGTGGGCATTTAGAAGAGTCCTGGGGGGCTCTAGAATCGTCTGGGCTCTTTAGAAGGGTCCTGGGGTGTTCTAGAAGGGTCTGGGGGATTTTAGAAGGGTCCTGCGGTCCTCTAGAATAGTCTGGATGCTTTTAGAAGGGTCCTGAGGGGCTCTACAAGGGTCTGGGGGCATTTAGAAGGGTCCTGGGGGGCTCTAGAAGGGTCTGGGGTATTTTAGAAGGGTCCTGGGGGGCTCTAGAAGGGTCTGGGTGCTTTTAGAATGGTCCTAGGTGGCTATAGAAGGGTCTGGGGGCTTTTAGAAGGGTCCTTGGGGACTCTAGAAGGGTCTGGGGACCATTAGAGGGGCACTGGGAGCCTCTAGAATGGTCTGGGTGATTTTAGAAGGGTCCTCGGGAGGTCTAGAATTGTCTGGGGGCTTTTAGAAAGGTCCTGGGAGGCTCTAGAAGGGTCTGGGGTCTTTTAGAAGAGTCCTGCGTGTCTCTAGAAGGGTCTGGGGGCTTTTAGAAGGGTCCTTGGGGGCTCTAGAAGGGTGTGGGGAAGACTAGAGGAGCCCTGGGGGCCTCTAGAGGGGTCTGGGGTATTTTAGAAGGGTCCTGGGGAGCTCTAGAAGGGTCTTGGGGCTTTTAGAAGGGTCCTGGGAGACTCTAGAAGGGTCTGGGGGCATTTAGAAGGGTCCTGCGGGTCTCTAGAAGGGTCTGGGGGCTTTTAGAAGGGTCCTGGGGGGCTCTAGAAGGGTCTGGGGTCTTTTAGAAGGGTCCTGGGGTGCTCTAGAAGGGTGTGAGTGCTTTTAGAATGGTCCTGGGGGCATCTAGAAGGCTCTGGGGGCTTTTAGAAGTGTCCTGTGGGCCTCTAGAAGTGTCTGAGGGATTTTAGAAGGGTCCTGGGAGGCTCTGGAATGGTCTGGGTGCTTTTAGAAGGATTCGTGGAGGGTCTAGAAGAGTCTGGGGGCATTTAGAAGGGTCCTGTGGGGCTCTAGAAAGGTCTGGGTGCTTTTAGAAGGGTCCTGGGGGGCTCTAGAAGGGTCTGGGTGCTTTTAGAAGGGTCCTGGGGAGCTCTAGAAGGGTCTGGGGTCTTTTAGAAGGGTCCTGGGTGGCGCTAAAAGTGTCTGGGTGCATTTAGAAGGGTCCTGGGGAGCTCTAGAAGGGTCTGTGGGCTTTCAGAAGGGTCCTGGGGGCCTCTAGAAGGGTCTGGAGGCTTTTAGAAGAGTTCTGGGGGGCTCTAGAAGGGTCTGGGGGCATTCAGAAGGGTCCTGGGGGCCTCTAGAAGGGTCTGGGTTCTTTTAGAAGGGTCCTGGGAGACTCTAGAAGGGTCTGAGTGCTTTTAGAATGGTCCTTCGGGTCTCTAGAAGGGTCTGAGTTCTTTTAGAATGGTCCTGGGGGGCTCTAGAAGGGTGTGAGGTCTTTTAGAAGGGTCCTGGGGGCATCTCGAAGACTCTGATGGCTTTTAGAAGGGTCCTGGGGGCCTCTAGAAGTGTCTGAAGGATTTTAGAAGGGTCCTGGGAGGCTCTAGAAGGGTCTGGTTGCTTTTAGAAGGATTCGGGGAGGGTCTAGAAGGGTCTGGGGGCTTTTAGAAGGGTCCTGTGGGGCTCTAGAAGGGTCTGGGTGCTTTTAGAAGGGTCCTGTGGGGCTCTAGAAGGGTCTGGGTGCTTTTAGAAGGGTCCTGGGGGCCTCTAGAAGGGTCTGGGGGCTTTTAGAAGGGTCCTGGGGATCTCTAGAAGGGTCTTGGGGCTTTTAGAAGGGTCCTGAGGGCGCTAGAAATGTCTGGGTGCTTTTAGAAGGGTCCTGGGTGTCTCTAGAATGGTCTGGGGGCTTTTAGAAGGGTCCTGGGGGCCTCTAGAAGGGTCTGGAGGCTTTATAGAAGGGTCCTAGGGGGCTCTAGAAGGGTCTGGGGGCATTCAGAAGGGTCCTTCGGGCCTCTAGAAGGGTCTGGAGTCTATTAGAAGAGTCATGGGGGGCTCTAGATGGGTCTGGGCTCATTTAGAAAGGTCCTGGGGGGCTCTAGAAGGGTCTGGGGGCTTTCAGAAGGGTCCTGGGGGGCTCTAGAAGGGTCTGGGGGCTTTTAGAAGGGTCCTGGGTCATCTAGAATAGTCTGGGGGCTTTTAGAAAGGTCCTGGGAGGATCCAGATGGGTCTGGGTGGTTTTAGAAGGATCCGGGGATGGTCTAGAAGGGTCTGGGTGCTTTTAGAAGGGTCCTGGGGGGCTCTACAAATGTCTGGAGGATTTTAGAAGGATCCGGGGAGGCTCTAGAAGTGTCTGGCGGCTTTTAGAAGGGTCCTTGGGAGCTCTAGAAGGGTCTGGGTGCTTTCAGAAGGGTCCTGGGGGCCTCTAGAAGGGTCTGGGTGCTTTCAGAAAGGTCCTGGGTGGCTCTAGAAGGGTCTGGGGGCTTTTAGAAGGGTCCTGTGGGGCTGTAGAAGGGTCTGGGGGCTTTTAGATGGGTCCTGGGGGGCTCTAGAAGGGTCCGGGGGCTTTTAGAAGATTCCTGGGGGGTTCTAGAAAGGTCTGGGGTCTATTAGAAGGATCCGGGGAGGGTCTAGAAGGCTCTGGGGGCATTTAGAAGGGTCCTTGGTGGCTCTAGAAGGGTCTGGGGAGCATTAGAGGAGCCCTGGGGTCCTCTAGAAGGGTCTGGGGAATTTTAGAAGGGTCCTGAGGAGCTCTAGAAGGGTCTGGGGGCTTTTACAAGGGTCCTGGGGGAATCTAGAAGGGTCTGGGGGCTTTTAGAAGGGTCCTGCGTGTCTCTAGAAGGGTCTGGGGGCTTTTAGAAGGGCCCTGGAGGACTCTAGAAGGCTCTGGGGTTTTTGAGAAAGGTCCTAGGTGGCTCTAGAAGGGTCTGGGTGTTTTTAGAAGGGTACTGGGTTGCTCTAGAGGGTCTGGGATCTTTTAGAAGGGTCCTGGGAGACGCTAGAAGGGTCTGAGGGCTTTTA
The DNA here is from genome assembly GCA_033459285.1 of Clamator glandarius. Taxonomy (NCBI): domain Eukaryota; kingdom Metazoa; phylum Chordata; class Aves; order Cuculiformes; family Cuculidae; genus Clamator; species Clamator glandarius. The sequence continues at coordinate 7,786 of JAUNZM010002346.1, forward strand.
GAAGGGTCCTGTAGGGTCTCTAGAAGGGTCTGGGTTCTTTTAGAAGGGTCGTGCGAGGCTCTAGAAGGGTCTGGGGGCATTTAGAATGGTCCTGGGGGGCTCTAGAAGGGTCTGGGTGCTTTTAGAAGGGTCCTGGGAGGCTCTAGAAGTGTCTGGGTGCTTTTAGAATGGTCCTGGGAGGCTCTAGAAGGGTCTGGGGGCTTTTTGAATGGTCCAGGGGGCCTCTAGAAAGCTCTGGGGGCTTTTAGAAGGGTCCTGGGGGCCTCTAGAAGGATCTAGGTGCTTTTAGAAGGGTCCTGGGTGGCTCTAGAAGGGTCTGGGTGCTTTTAGAATGGTCCTGTGGGGCAGTAGAAGGGTCTGGGGCCTTTAGATGGGTCCTGGGGGGCTCTGGAAGGGTCCGGGGGCTTTCAGAAGGGTCCGTGGAGGCTCTAGAAGGGTCTGGGTGCTTTTAGAAGGGTCCTGGGGGGCTCTAGAAGGGTCTGGGGGCTATTAGAATGATCCTGGGAGGGTCTAGAAGGGTCTGGGAGCTTTTAGAAGGGTCCTTGGGGGCTATATAAGGGTCTGGAGACCATTAGAGGGGCACTGGGGTCCTCTAGAAGGGTCTGGGAGATTTTAGAAGGGTCCTGGGGAGCTCTAGAATTGTCTGGGGGCTTTTAGAAGGGTCCTGGAAGGCTCTAGAATGGTCTGGGGTCTTTTAGAAGGGTCCTGCGTGTCTCTAGAAGGGTCTGGAGGCTTTTAGAAGGGTCCTTGGGGGCTCTAGAATGGTCTGGGGACCATTAGAGGAGCCCTGGGGGCCTCTAGAAGGGTCTCGGGGAGTTTAGAAGGGTCCTGGGCAGCTCTAGAATTGTCTGGGGGCTTTTTGAAGGGTCCTGGTATACTCTAGAAGGGTGTGGTGGCATTTAAAAGGGTCCTGCGGGTCTCTAGAAAGGTCTGGGGCTTTTAGAAGGGTCCTGGGGGGCTCTAGAAGGGTCTGGGGTCTTTTAGAAGGGTCCTGGGGGGCTCTAAAGGGTGTGAGGGCTTTTAGAATGGTCCTGGGGTCATCTAGAAGGCTCTGGGGGCTTTTAGAAGGGTCCTGGGGTCCTCTAGAAGTGTCTGCGGCCTTTTAGAAGGGTCCTGGGAGGTTCTAGAATGGTCTGGGCACTTTTAGAAGGATTCGGGGTGGGTCTAGAATGGTCTGGGGGCTGTTAGAAGTGTCCTGGGGGGCTCTAGAAGGGTCTGGGTGCTTTTAGAAGGGTCCTGGGGGGTCTAGAAGTGTCTGGGGACTTTTACAAGGGTCCTGGGGAGCGCTAGAAGGGTCTGGGGGCTTTTAGAAGGGTCCTGGTTGGCGCTAGAAGTGTCTGGGTGCATTTAGAAGGGTCCTGGGTTGCTCTAGAAGGGTCTGGGAGCTTTCAGAATGTTCCTGAGGGCCTCTGGAATGGTCTGGGGTCTTTTAGAAGAGTCCTGGGGGGCTCTAGAAGGGTCTGGGGGCATTCAGAAGGGTCCTGGGGGCCTCTAGAAGGGACTGGAGGCTTTTAGAAGAGGCCTGGGGTGCTCTAGATGGGTCTGGGGGCATTTAGAAGCGTCCTGGGGGGCTCTGGAAGGGTCTGGGGGAGTTTAGAATGGTCCTGGGGAGCTCTAGAAAGGTCTGGGTGCTTTTAGAAGGGTCCTGGTAGACTCTAGAAGGGTCTGAGTGCTATTAGAAGGGTCCTGCGGGTCTCTAGAAGGGTCTGGGGGCTTTTAGAAGGTTCCTGGGGGGCTCTAGAAGGGTGTGAGGTCTTTTAGAATTGTCCTGGGGGTATCTTGAAGGCTCTGGGGTATTTTAGAAGGGTCCTGCGGGCCTCTAGAAGTGTCTGAGGGATTTTAAAAGGGTCCTGGGAGGCTCTAGAAAGGTCTGGTTGCTTTTAGAAGTGTCCGTGGAGGCTCTAGAAGGGTCTGGGGCCTTTTAGAAGGGTCCTGGGGGCTCTAGAAGGGTCTGGGTGCTATTAGAAGGATCCGGGGAGGGTCTAGAAGGCTCTGGGGGCTTTTAGAAGGGTCCTTGGGGGCTCTAGAAGGGTCTGGGGACCATTAGAGGAGCCCTGGCGGCCTCTAGAAGGGTCTGGGCTATTTTAGAAGGGTCCTGGGGAGCTCTAGAAGGGTCTGGAGTCTTTTAGAAGGGTCCTGGGGGAATATAGAAGGGTCTGGGGGCTTTTAGAAGGGTCCTGCGGGTCTCTAGAAGGGTCTGGGTGCTTTTAGAAGGGTCCTGGAGGAATCTAGAAGGGTCTGGGGTCTTTGAGAAGGGTCCTAGGGGCTCTAGAAGGGTCTGGGTGCTTTTGGAAGTGTCCTGGGGGGCTCTAGAAGGGTCTGGGGTCTTTTAGAAGGGTCCTGGGAGACTCTGGAAAGGTCTGAGCGCTTCTAGAAGGGTCCTGTAGGGTCTATAGAAGGGTATGGGTGCTTTTAGAAGGGTCCTGTGGGGCTCTAGAAGGGTCTGGGGGCATTTAGAAAGGTCCTGGGTGGCTCTAGAAGGGTCTGGGTGCTTTTAGAAGGGTCCTGGGAGGATCTAGAAGGGTCTGGTTGCTTTTAGAATGGCCCTGGGAGGCTCTAGAAGGGTCTGGGGGCTTTTTGAAGGGTCCAGGGGCCTCTAGAAAGGTCTGGGTGCTTTTAGAAGGGTCCTGCGTGGCTCTAGAAGCGTCTGGGGTCTATTAGAAGGATCCGGGGAGGGTCTAGAAGGCTCTGGTCCTTTTAGAAGGGTCCTTGGGGGCTCTAGAAGGGTCTGGGACCATTAGAGAAGCCCTGGTGGCCTCTAGAAGGGTCTGGGGATTTTAGAAGGGTCCTGGGGATCTCTAGAAGTGTCTGGGGGCTTTTAGAAGGGTCCTGGGAGAATTTAGAAGGGTCTGGGGCTTTTAGAAGGGTCCTGCGGGTCTCTAGAAGGGTCTGGGGGCTTTTAGAAGGGTCCTGGGGGATCTAGAATGGTCTGGGTGCTCTTAGAAGGGTCCTGGGGGCCTCTAGAAATGTCTGCGGGATATTAGAAGGGTCCTGGGAGGCTCTAGAAGGGTCTGGGTGTTTTAGAAGGATTCGGGGAGGGTCTAGAAGGGTCTGGGGGCTTTTAGAAGGGTCCTGTGGTGATCTAGAAGCGTCTGGGTTCTTTTAGAAGGGTCCTGGGAGGCTCTAGAAGGGTCTGGGTGCTTTTTGAAGGGTCCTGGGGGTCTTTAGAAGGGTCTGGGGGCTTTTAGAATGGTCCTGCGGGGCTCTAGAATGCTCTGGGGGCTTTTAGAAGGGTCCTGGGAGGCTCTGGAAGTGTCTGGGTGATTTTAGAAGGGCCCTGGGTTGCTCTAGAATGGTCTGGTTGCTTTTAGAAGGGTCCTGGTGGGCGCTAGAAGGGTCTGGGTGCTTTTAGAAATGTCCTGGGTGGCTCTAGAATGGTCTGGGGGCATTTAGAATGGTCCCGGGGGGCTCTAGAAGGGTCTGGGGGCTTTTAGAAGGATCTTGGGGGCCTCTAGAAGGGTCTGGGAGCTTTTAGAAGGGTTCTGGGTGGCTCTAGAATGGTCTGGGGGCTTTCAGAAGGGTCCTGGGGGCTTCTAGAAGGGTCTGAAGGATTTTAGAAGGGTCCTGGGAGGCTGTAGAAGGGTCTGGGTGCTTTTAGAATGATCCGGGGAGGGTGTAGAAGGGTCTGGGTTCTTTTAGAAGGGTCCTGATGGGCTCTAGAATGGTCTGGGTGCTTTCAGAAGGGTCCTGTGTGGCTGTAGAAGGGTCTGGGGGCTTTTAGATGGGTCCTGGTGGGCTCTAGAAGGGTCCGGGGGCTTTTAGAAGGGTCCGTAGAGGCTCTAGAAGGGTTCGGAGGTCTTGTAGAAGGGTCCTGGGGGGCTCTAGAAGGGTCTGGGTGCTATTAGAAGGATCCAGGGAGGGTCTAGAAGGCTCTGGGGGCTTTTAGAAGAGTCCTGTGGGGCTCTCGAAGGGTCTGGGTGCTTTTAGAAGGGTCCTGGGGGGCTCTAGAATGGTCTGGGGCATTTTAGAATGGTCCTGGGGGGCGCTAGAAATGTCTGGGTGCATTTAGTAGGGTCCTGGGGAGCTCTAGAAGGGTCTGGAGGCTTTTAGATGGGTCCTGGGGGCCACTAGAAGGGTCTGGAGGGTTTTAGAAGAGTCCTGGTGGGCTCTAGATGGGTCTGGGTGCTTTTAGAATGATCCGGGGATGGTCTAGAAGGGTCTGGGTGCTTTCAGAAGGGTCCTGGGTGCATCTAGAAGGGTCTGGGTGCTTTTAGAAGGGACCTGGGTGTCTCTAGAAGGGTCTGGGGGCTTTTAGAAGGGTTCTGTGGGGATGTAGAAGGGTCTGGGTGCTTTTAGATGGGTTCTGGGGGGCTCTAGAAGGGTCTGGGGACCATTAGAGGGGCCCTGGGGGCCTCTAGAAGGGTCTGGGGGATTTTAGAAGGGTCCTGGGGAGCTCTAGAAGTGTCTGGAGGCTTTTAGAAGGGTCCTGGGGGGCTCTAGAAGGGTGTTAGGGCTTTTAGAAGCGTCCTGGGTGCATCTAGAAGGCTCTGGGGGCTATTAGAAGCGTCCTGGGGGGCTCTAGAAGGGTCTGGGGGCTTTTAGAATGGTCTTGGGGGGTTCTAGAGGGGTCTGGGTCTTTTAGAAGGGTCCTGGTGGGCTCTAGAAGGATCTGGGGACATTTAGGAGGGTCCTGAGGGGATGTTGAATGGTCTGAGTGCTTTTAGATGGGTCCTGTAGGGCTAAAAAAGGTTCCTAACCCTATCCCTAACCCTAACTCTTACTCTAACCCTAACTCTAACACAAACCCAAACCCTAACCCTAACCCTAACCCTAAACCTAACTCTAACCCTAACTCTAACCCTAACCCTAAACCTAACCCTAACTCTAACCCTAACCCTAACCCTAACCCTAACCCTAAACCTAACCCTAACCCTAACCCTAACCCTAACCCTAACTCTAACTCTAACCCTAACTCTAACCCTAAACCTAAACCTAACCCTAACTCTAACCCTAACCCTAACCCTAACCCTAACCCTAATCCTAACCCTAACCCTAACCCTAACCCTAACACTAACTCTAACCCTAACCCTAACCCTTACCCTAACCCTAACCCTAACCCTAACCCTAACCCTAACCCTAACTCTAACCCTAACCCTAATCCTAACTCTAACCCTAACCCTAACCCTAACCCTAACTCTAACTATAACCCTAACCCTAACCCTAACCCTAACCCTAACCCTAACCCTAACTCTAACCCTAACCCTAACCCTAACCCTAACCCTAACCCTAACCCTAACCCTAACCCTAACTCTAACCCTAACACTAACCCTAACCCTAACCCTAATCCTAACCCTAACCCTAACCTTAACCCTAACCCTAACCCTAACCCTAACCCTAACCCTAACCCTAACCCTAACCCTGCCTCTAACCCCTAGAAGTATCTGGGGGCTTTTAGAAGAGTCCTTGAAGGATCTAGGAGGGTCTAGGGTCTCTAAAAAGGTTCCTAAGGGGCTCCGGAAGGGTTTGGGGTCTTTTAGAAGGGTCCTCGGTGGCTCTAGAAGGGTCTAGGGTATTGTAGAAGGGTCCTAAGGGGGTTTAGTAGGGCCTGGGGGGCTTTATAAGATTTTGGGGGCCTTTATAAGGTTTTGGGGGGCTCTAGAAAGTCCGGGGGCTTTGAGAAGCACACTGGGGGCTCTAAAAGTGTCTGGGTGCTTTTAGAAGGTTCCTGGGGGGCTCTAGAAGGGTCTGGGTGCTTCTAGAGCAAAAATTTTAATTTTGCACATTTGGGGAATTCGCAGGGCTCAGCACACCCGGAGTGCAAAGGATGAGCCTGGCCTGGGAAAAGCACCTGCTTGATCAGGGTGTCTCCCCTGCCAGCTAAGTACAAAGGCCCCAGACCATTCTAGAGCCGCCAAGGACCCTTCAAAAAGCCCCCAGACCCTTCTGGAGACGTTCAGGTTCCTTTGAAAAGGCCCCAGACCCTTCTAGAGCCTCCCAAGACCCTTCTAAAAGCCCCCAGACCCTTCTAGACCCTCCCCGGATCCTTCTAAAAGCCCCGAGACCCTTCTAGAGGATCCCAGGACCCTTCTAAAAGCACCCAGACCCTTCTAGAGCCCCCCAGGACCCTTCTAAAAGCCCCCAGACCCTTCTAGAGGACCCAGGGCCCCTCTTAAGCCACCCCGTCCCTTCTAGAGCCCCCCAGGACCCTTCTAAAAGACCCCAGACCATTCTAGAGCACCCCAGGACACTTCTAAAAGCCCCCAGACCCTTCTAGAGCCCCCCAGGACCCTTCTCAAAAATTCCAGACCCTTCTAGAGCCCCCCAGGACCCTTCTAAAAGCCCCCAGACCCTTCTAGAGGCCCCAGGGCCAATCTTAAGCAGCCCCGTCCCTTCTAGAGCATCCCAGGACCCTTCTAAAAGCCCCCAGACCCTTCTAGAGCACCCCAGGACCCTTCTAAAAGCCCCCAGACCCTTCTAGAGGCCCCCAAGACCCTTCTGAAAGCACCCAGAACCTTCTAGAGCCCGACAGGACCCTTCTAAAAGCACCCAGACCATTCTTAAGCCCCCCAGGACCGTTCTAAAAGCACCCAGACCCTTCTAGAGACCCCCAGGACCATTCTGAAAGCCCCCAGAACCTCCTAGAGCCACCCAGGACCCTTCTAAAAGACCCCAGACCATTCTAGCCCCCCCCAGGACCCTTCTACAAGCACCCAGACCCTTCTACAGCCCCCCAGGACCCTTCTAATAGCCCCCAGACTTGTCTAGAGGCCACCAGGACCCTTCTAAAAGTCCCCAGACCCTTCTACAGCCCCCCCGGACCCTTGTAAAAGCCACCAGACACTTCTAGAGGCCCCCAGGACCCTTCTAGAAGCACCCAGACCCTTCTAGAGAATCCGAGGACCCTTCTAAAATTCCCCAGACCCTTCTAGAGCACCCCAGGACCCTTCTAAAAGCACCCAGACCCTTCTAGAGCCTCCCAGGACAATTCTAAATGCCCCCAGACCCTTCAAAACCCCCCAGGACACTTCTAAAAGACCCCAGACCATTCTAGAGCACCCTAGGATCCTTCAAAAAGCATAAAGACCCTTCTAGACCGTCCCCGGATCATTCTAAAAGCCCCCAGACCCTTCTAGAGCCCCCCAGGATCATTCTAAAAGCCCGCAGACCCTTCTAGAGCCCCCTAGGACCCATCTAAAAGCCTCCAGACCAATCTAGAGCCCCCCAGGACATATCTAAAAGCCCCCAGACCCTTCTAGAGCCCCCCAGGACCATTCTAAAAGAACCCAGACCCTTCTAGAGCACCCCAGGACCCTTCTAAAAGCCAACAGACCCTTCTAGAGCCTCCCAGGACCATTCTAAATGCCCCCAGACCCTTCAAAACCCCCCAGGACACTTCTAAAAGACCCCAGACCATTCTAGAGCACCCTAGGATCCTTCAAAAAGCATAAAGACCCTTCTAGACCGTCCCCGGATCATTCTAAAAGCCCCCAGACCCTTCTAGAGCCCCCCAGGATCATTCTAAAAGCCCGCAGACCCTTCTAGAGCCCCCTAGGACCCATCTAAAAGCCCCCAGACCAATCTAGAGCCCCCCAGGACATATCTAAAAGCCCCCAGACCCTTCTAGAGCCCCCCAGGACCATTCTAAAAGACCCCAGACCCTTCTAGAGGCCCCCAGGACCCTTCTAAAAGTCCCGAGACCCTTCTAGAGGCAACCAGGACCCTTCTAAAAGCCCCCAGACCCTTCTAGACCCTCCCCGCATCCTTCTAAAAGCCCCCATACCCTTCTAGATCCTCCCAGGACCCTTCTAAAAGCCCCCAGACCCTTCTAGAGCCCCCCAGGACCCTTCTAAAAGCCCCCACACCCTTCTAGAGCCCCCCAGGACCCTTCTAAAAGACCCCAGACCCTTCTAGATGTACCCAGGGCCCATCTTAAGGCCCCCAGACAATTTTAGAGCACGCCAAGACCCTTCTAAAAGCCCCCAGACCCTTCTAGAGCCCCCCAGGACCCTTCTAAAAGGCCGCAGAAACTTCTAGACCCTCTCCGGATAATTCTAAAAGCCCCCAGACACTTCTAGAGATCCCCAGGACCATTCTAAAAGGCCCTGACCCTTCTATAGCACCCCAGGACCCTTCTAAAAGACCCCAGACCATTCTAGAGCCCCCCAGGGCCCCTCTTAAGGCACCCCGTCCCTTCTAGAGCAGTCCAGGACCCTTCTAAAAGTCCCCAGACCCTTCCAGATCACCCCAGGACCCTTCTAAAAGCCCCCAGACCCTTCTAGAGCCCCCCCGGACCCTTCTAAAAGCCCCTAGACCCTTCTAGAGGCCCCCAGGACCCTTCTGAAAGCCCCCAGAACCTTCTAGAGCCCCACAGGACCTTTCTAAAAGCACCCAGACACTTCTACAGACCCCGAGGACCCTATAAAAGCCTACAGACCCTTCTAGAGACCCCCAGGACACTTCTAAAAGCCCCCAGACCCTTCTAGAGCCCCACAGGACCCTTCTAAAAGCACCCAGACCCTTCTAGAGCCCCCCAGGACCATTCTAAAAGCCCCCAGACCATTCTAGACCCTCCCCGGATCCTTCTAAAAGCCCCCAGACCTTTCTAGAGCACCCCAGGACCTTTCTAAAAGAACCCAGACCCTTCTAGAGCACCCAAGGACCCTTCTAAAAGCCCCCAGACTAATCTAGACCCTCCCCGGATTCTTCTAAAAGCCCCCAGACCCTTCTACAGCATCCCAGGACCCTTCTAAAAGCCCCCAGACCCTTCTAGAGGCCCCCAGGACCATTCTAAAAGCACCCAGACCCTTTTAGAGCCCCCCCTGTACCCTTCTAAAAGCACCCAGACCCTTCTAGAGTCCCCCAGGACACTTCCTTCTGAAAGCCCCCAGACCCTTCTACAGACCCCCAGGACCCTATAAAAGCCCCAGACTCTTCTAGAGCACCCCAGGACCCTTCTAAAAGCACCAGACCCTTCTAGAGCCCCCCGGACCCATTTAAAATCCTCCAGACGCTTATACAGCCCCCAGGACCCTTCTAAAAGACACCAGACATTTTTAGAGGCCCCAGGGCCCCTCTTAAGCCCCCCCGTACCTTCTAGAGCACACTAGGACCCTTCTAAAAGTCCCCAGACCCTTCTAGAGCACCCCAGGACCCTTCTAAAAGCCCCCAGACCCTTCTAGAGCTCCCCGGACCCTTCTAAAAGTCCTAGACCCTTCTAGAGGCCCCCACGACCCTTCTGAAAGCTCCCAGATCCTTCTAGAGCCCCACAGGACCCTTCTAAAGCACCCAGACCCTTCTACAGACCCCCAGGACAGTATAAAAGACCCCAGACCCTTCTAGAGCCCCCCAGGACCCTTCTAAAAGCCCCCAGACCCTTCTAGAGCCCCAGGACGCTTCTAAAAACTTCCAAACCCTTCTAGAGCCCCCCAGGACGCTTCTAAAAACTTCCAAACCCTTCTAGAGCCCCCCAGGACCCTTCTAAAAGCCCCCCGTCCCTTCTAGAGCACACCTGGACCCGTCTAAAAGCCTCTAGACCCTTCTAGAGCACTCCAGGACCTTTCCAAAAGCACCCAGACCCTTCTAGAGGCTCCCCGGTCCCTTATAAAAGCACCCAGACCCTTCAAGAGCCTCCCAGGACCCTTCTAAAAGCAACCAGACCCTTCTAGAGACCCCCAGGACCCTTCTAAAAGCACCCAGACCCTTCTAGACCCTCCCCGGATCATTCTAAAAGACCCCAGACCCTTCTAGAGCCCCCTAGGATCCTTGAAAAAGCACCCAGACCCTTCTAGACCGTCCCTGGATCATTCTAAAAGGCCCCAGACCCTTCTAGAGCCCCCCAGGATCATTCTAAAAGCCCCCTGACCCTTCTAGAGCCCAATAGGACCCATCTAAAAGCACCCAGACCCTTCTAGAGACCCCCAGGACCCTTCTAAAAACCCCCAGACCGTTCTAGACCCCCCCAGGACCCTTCTACAAGCACCCAGACCCTTCTAGAGCCCCCCAGGACCCTTCTAATAGCCCCCAGACCCGTCTAGGGGCCACCAGGACCCTTCTAAAAGTCCCCAGACCCTTCTAGAGCCCCCCCGGACCCTTGTAAAAGCAGCCAGACCCTTCTAGAGGCCCCCAGGACCCTTATAAAAGCACCCAGACCCTTCCAGAGCCTCACAGGTCCCTTCTAAACGCCCCCAGACCCTTCTAGAGGCTCCCAGGACCCTTCTAAAAGCCTCTAGACCCTTCTAGAGCCCCCAGGACCCTTCTAAAAGCACCCAGACGCTTCTAGAGCCTCCCAGGACCATTCTAAAAGCCCCCAGACCCTTCTAGAGCCCCCAGGACCCTTCTAAAAGAACCCAGACCCTTCTAGAGCCGCCTAGGATCCTTCAAAAAGCATAAAGACCCTTCTAGACCGTCCCCGGATCATTCTAAAAGCCCCCAGACCCTTCTAGAGCCCCTCAGGACCCTTCTAAATGCCCCAGACCCTTCTAGAGCACCCCAGGACCCTTCTAAAAGCCCCCAGACCCTTCTAGAACCCCCCAGGACTATTCTAAAAGCTCCCAGACCCTTCTAGAGGCCCCCAGGTCCCTTCTAAAAGCCCCCAGACCCTTCTAGAGCCCCCCAGGACCATTCTACAAGCCCCCAGACCCTTCTAGAGCCACCCAGACCCTTCTAAAAGCACCCAGACCCTTCTAGAGGCCCCCAGGACCCGTCTAAAAGCCTCTAGACACTTCTAGAGCCCCCCAGGACCTTTCTAAAATCACCCAGACCATTCTAGAGGCTCCCCGGACCCTTATAAAAGCACCCCGACCCTTCTAGAGCCTCCCAGTACCCTTCTAAAAGCAAACAGACCCTTCTAGAGAACCCCAGGACCCTTCTAAAAGCCCCCAGACCCATCTAGACCCTCCCCGGATCCTTCTAAAAGCCCCCAGACCCTTCTAGAGCCCCCTAGGATCCTTCAAAAAGCATCCAGACCTTTCTAGACCATCCCCGGATCATTCTAAAAGCCCCCAGACCCTTCTAGAGCCCCCCAGGATCATTCTAAAAGCCCCCAGACCCTTCTAGAGCCCCCTAGGACCCATCTAAAAGCCCCCAGACCCTTCTAGAGGCCCCTAGGACCCTTCTAAAAGCCCCCAGACCCTTCTAGACCCTCCCCGGATCCTTCGAAAAGCCCCCAGACCATTCTAGATCCCCCCAGGATGATTCTAAAAGCCCCCAGACCCTTCTAGAGCCCCCCAGTACCCTTCTAAAAGTCCCCTAGACCCTTCTAGAGTCCCCCAGGACCCTTCTAAATGCCCCCAGACCCTTCAAGAGGCACCAAGGGCCCCTCTTAAGGAACCCCGTCCCTTCTAGAGCACCCCAGGACCCTTCTAAAAGTCCCCAGACCCTTCTAGAGCACCCCAGGACCATTCTAAAAGACACCAGACCCTTCTAGATGACCCCAGAACCCTTCTGAAAGCTAACAGAACATTCTAGAGTCACCCAGGACCCTTCCTTCTAAAGGCACACAGACCCTTCTAGAGCCCCCAGGACCCTTCTAAAAGCCCCCAGACCCTTCTAGAGACCCCCAGGACCCATCTGAAAGCCCCCAGAACCTTCTAGAGCCCTCCAGGACCCTTCTAGAAGCACCCAGACCCTTCTAGAGAATCCGAGGACCCTTCTAAAATTCCCCAGACCCTTCTAGAGCACCCCAGGACACTTCTAAAAGCACCCAGACCCTTCTAGAGCCCCCCCGAACCCTTCTAAAAGCCCCCAGACCCTTCTAGAGCCACCCAGGACCCTTCTAAAAGCACCCAGAACCTTCTAGAGCCCCCCAAGACCATTCTACAAACCCCAAGACCCTTCTAGAGCATCCCAGGACTCTTCTAAAAGCACCCAGACCCATCTAGAGCCTCCCAGGACCCTTCTATAAGCCCCCAGACCCTTCTAGAGCATCCCAGGACCCTTCTAAAAGCACCCAGACCCTTCTAGAGCCACCCAGGACCTTTCTAAAAGCCCCCAGACCGTTCTAGAGCCTCCCAGGACCCTTCTAAAAGGCCCCAGACCCTTCTAGATCCCCCCAGGACCCTTCTAAAAGCCCCCAGACCCTTCTAGAGCCACCCAGGACCCTTCTAAAAGCCCCCAGACCCTTCTAGAGGACCCCAGGACCCTTCTGAAAGCCAGCAGAACATTCTAGAGTCACCCAGGACCCTTCTAAAGGCACCAGACCATTCTAGAGAATCCGAGGACCCTTCTAAAATTCCCCAGACCCTTCTAGAGCCCCCCCGGACCCTTCTAAAAGCCCCCAGACCCTTCTAGAGCCCCCCAGGACCTTTCTAAAATCACCCAGACCCTTCTAGAGGCTCCCCGGACCCTTATAAAAGCACCCAGACCCTTCTAGAGCCTCCCAGTACCCTTCTAAAAGCAACCAGACCCTTCTAGAGAACCCCAGGACCCTTCTAAAAGCCCCCAGACCCTTCTAGACCCTCCCCGGATCCTTCTAAAAGGCCCCAGACCCTTCTAGAGCCCCCTAGGATCCTTCAAAAAGCACCCAGACCTTTCTAGACCGTCCCCGGATCATTCTAAAAGCCCCCAGACCCTTCTAGAGCCCCCCAGGATCATTCTAAAAGCCCCCAGACCCTTCTAGAGCCCCCTAGGACCCATCTAAAAGCCCCCAGACCCTTCTAGAGGCCCCTAGGACCATTCTAAAATCCCCAAGACCCTTCTAGAGCATCCCAGGACCCTTCTAAAAGTCCCCAGACCCATCTAGATCCTCCCAGGACCTTTCTAAAAGACCCCAGACCCTTCTAGAGCCTCCCAGGACCCTTCTAAAAGCCCCTAGACCATTCTAGAGCACCCCAGGACCCTTCTAAAAGCCCCCAGACCCTTCTAGAGCCACCCAGGTCCCTTCTAAAAGCCCCTAGACCATTCTAGAGTCACCCAGGACCCTTCTAAAGGCACCCAGACCCTTCTAGAGCCCCCCAGGACCCTTCTAAAAGCCCCCAGACCCTTCTAGAGACCCCCAGGACCCTTCTGAAAGCCCCCAGAACCATCTAGAGCCCTCCAGGACCCTTCTAAAAGCCCCCAGACCCTTCTAGAGAATCCGAGGACCCTTCTAAAATTCCCCAGACCCTTCTAGAGCCACCCAGGACCCTTCTAAAAGCCCCCAGACCCTTCTAGAGGAACCCAGGACCCTTCTGAAAGCCAGCAGAACATTCTAGAGTCACCCAGGACCCTTCTAATGGCACCCAGACCCTTCTAGAGCCCCCCAGGACCCTTCTAAAAGCCCCCAGACCCTTCTAGAGACCCCCAGGACCCTTCTGAAAGCCCCCAGAACCTTCTAGAGCCCTCCAGGACCCTTCTAAAAGCCCCCAGACCCTTCTAGAGAATCCGAGGACCCTTCTAAAATTCCCCAGACCCTTCTAGAGCCCCCCCGGACCCTTGTAAAAGCCCCCAGACCCTTCTAGAGGCCCCCAGGACCTTTCTAAAAGCACCCAGATCCTTCTAGAGGCTCCCCGGACCCTTATAAAAGCAACCCGACCCTTCTAGAGCCTCCCAGTACCCTTCTAAAAGCAACCAGACCCTTCTAGAGAACCCCAGGACCCTTCTAAAAGTCCCCAGACCCTTCTAGACCCTTCCCGGATCCTTCTAAAAGCCCCCAGACCCTTCTAGAGCCCCCTAGGATCCTTCAAAAAGCACCCAGACCTTTCTAGACCGTCCCCGGATCATTCTAAAAGCCCGCAGGCCCTTCTAGAGACACCCAGGATCATTCTAAAAGCCCCCAGACCCTTCTAGAGCCCCCCAGGATCATTCTAAAAGCACCCAGACCCTTCTAGAGCCCCCTAATACCCATCTAAAAGACCCCAGACCCTTCTAGAGTCCCCTAGGACACTTCTAAAAGCCCCCAGAACCTTCTAGACCCTCCCCGGATCCTTCGAAAAGACCCCAGACCCTTCTAGAGCCCCCCAGGATCATTCTAAAAGCCCCCAGACCCTTCTAGAGCCTCCCCAGTACCCTTCTAGAAGCCCCTAGACCTTTCTAGAGCCCCCCAGGACCCTTCTAAATGCCCCCAGACCCTTCAAGAGGCACCCAGAACCCTTCTAAAAGCACCCAGACCATTCTAGAGCCTCCCTGGACCATTCTAAAAGACCCCAGACCCTTCTAGACCCCCCCAGGACCCTTCTAAAAGCCCCCAGACCCTTCTAGAGCCCCCCAGGACCCTTCTGAAAGGCCGCAGACACTTATAGATACTCCCCGGATCCTTCTAAAAGACCCCAGACCTTTCTAGAGCACCCCAGGACCCTTCTAAAAGCCCCCTGACACTTCTAGAGCCCCCCAGGCCTCCACTTAAGGCACCCCATCCGTTCTAGAGCACCCCAGGACCCTTCTAAAAGTCCCCAGACCTTTCTAGAGCACGCCAGGACCCGTCTAAAAGCCCAGAGACCATTCAAGAGCCCCCCCGGACCCTTCAAAAAACCTCCAGACCCTTCTAGAGGCCCCCTGGACCTTTCTGAAAGCACCCAGACCCTTCTAGAGCATCCCAGGACCATTCTAAAAGCCCCCAGACCCTTCTAGAGCCTCCCAGGATCCTTCTAAAAGCCCCCAGACTCTTCTAGATCCTCCCAGGACCCTTCTAAAAGCCCCCAGACCATTCTAGAGCCACCCAGGACCCTTCTAAAAGCCCCCAGACCCTTCTAGAGCCCCCCAGGACCCTTCTAAAAGCACCCAGACCATTCTAGAGCACCCCAGGACCCTTCTAAAAGCCCCCAGACCCTTCTAGAGCCTACCAGGACCTTTCTACAAGCACCCAGACCCTTCTAGAGCCCCCAAGGACCCTTCTAAAAGCCCCCAGACCCTTCTAGAAGCCCCCAGGACCCTTCTAAAAGCCACCAGACCCTTCTAGAGCCCCCCCAGGACCATTCTACAAGACCCCAGACCCTTCTAGAGCCCCCCAGGACCCTTCTACAATCCCCCAGACCAATTTAGATCCACCCAGGACCCTTCTGAAAGCCCCCAGACCCTTCTAGAGGCCCCCAGGACTCGTCTAAAAGCCTCTAGACCCTTCTAGAGCCCCCCAGGACCTTTCTAAAAGCACCCAGACCCTTCTAGAGGCTCCCCGGTCCCTTATAAAAGCACCCAGACCCTTCTAGAGCCTCCCAGGACCCTTCTAAAAGCAACCAGACCCTTTTAGAGACCCCCAGGACCCTTCTAAAAGCCCCCAGACCCTTCTAGACACTCTCCGGATCCTTCTGAACGCCCTCAGACCCTTCTAGAGCCCCCTAGGATCCTTCAAAAAGCACCCAGACCCTTCTAGACCGTCCCCGGATCATTCTAAAAGCCCCCAGAAACTTCTAGAGCCCCCCAGGACCCTTCTAAAAGCCCCCTGACCCTTCTAGAGCCCCCTATGACCCATCTAAATGCCCCCAGACCCTTCTAGAGGCCCCCAGGACCCTTCTAAAAGCCCCCAGACCCTTCTAGACCCTCCCCGGATCCTTCTAAAAAACCCCAGACCATTCTAGAGCCTCCCAGGACCATTCTAAAGCCCTCAGACCATTCTAGAGGACACCAGGACCCTTCTAAAAGCCCCCAGACACTTCTAGAGCCCCCCAGGACCCTTCTAAAAGCCTACAGACCCTTCTAGAGCCCCCCAGGACCCTCCTAAAAGCCCCCAGACCAATCTAGAGGTCCCCAGGGCCCTCTTAAGGCACCCCGTCCATTCTAGAGCACCCCAGGACCCTTCTAAAAGTCCCCAGACCCTTCTAGAGCACCCCAGGACCCTTCTAAAAGCCCCAAGACCCTTCTAGAGCCTCCCAGGACCCTTCTAAAAGCACCCAGACCCTTATAGAGGCCCCCAGGACCCTTCTGAAAGCCCCAAGAATCTTCTAGAGCATCCCAGGACCCTTCTAAAAGAACCCAGACCCTTCTAGGGCTCCCCAGGACCCTTCTAAAAGCCCCCAGACCATTCTAGAGCCCCCCAGGACCATTCTAAAAGCACCCAGACCCTTCTAGAGAGTCCCATTACCATTCTAAAGGCCCCCAGACTCTTCTAGACCCTCCCCGGATCATTCTAAAAGCCCTCAGACCCTTCTAGACACCCCCAGGACCCTTCTAAATGCCCCCAGACCCTTCTAGACCCTCCGCGGATCATTCTAAAAGCCCCCAGACCCTTCTAGAGCCTCGCAGGACCCCTCTAAAAGCCCCCAGACCCTTCTAGAGCCCCCTAGGACCCATCTAAAAGCCCCTAGACCCTTCTAGAGGCCCCTAGGACCCTTCTAAAAGCCCCCAGACTCTTCTAGAGACACCCAGGATCATTCTAAAAGCCCCCAGACCCTTCTAGAGGCCCCCAGGAACCTTCTAAAAGCACCCAGACCCTTCTAGAGCCCCCCAGGATCATTCTAAAAGCCCCCAGACCCTTCTAGAGGCCCCCAGGAACCTTCTAAAAGCCCCCAGACCATTCTAGAGCCCCCCAGTACCCTTCTAAAGGCCCCCAGACCCTTCTAGACCCTCCCCGGATCATTCTAAAAGCCCCCAGATTCTTCTAGAGATTCCCAGGACCCTTCGAATAGCCCCCCGACGTTTCTAGACCCTCCCCGGATCCTTCTAAATGAACCCAGACCTTTCTAGGGCCCCCCAGAACCCCTCTAAATGCCTCCAGACCCTTGTAGAGCCCCCCAGGACCCGTCTAAAAGCGCCCAGACCCTTCTAGACCCTCCCCTGATCATTCTAAAAGACCCCAGACCCATCTAAAACCTCCCAAGACTATTCTAAAAGAACCCAGACCCTTCTAGACCCTCCCCGGATTATTCTAAAAGCCCCCAGACCCTTCTAGAGCCCCCCAAGACCCTTCTAAAAGCCTCCAGACCCTTCTAGAGCCCCCCCGAACCACTCTAATAGTCCTCAGACCCTTCTAGAGGCCCCCAGGACCCTTCTAAATGCCCCCAGACCCTTCAAGAGAACCCCAGGAACATTCTAAAAGCCCCCAGACCATTCTAGAGCCTCCCAGGAGCTTTCTAAAAACACCCAGACCCTTCTAGACCCCCCCGGACCACTCTAATAGAACCCAGACCCTTCTAGAGGCCCCCAGGATACTTCTAAATGCCCCCAGACCCTTCTAGAGAACCCCGGGACCCTTCTAAAAGCCCCCAGACCCCTCTAGAGCCCCCCAGGACCCTTCTAAAAGCCCCCAGAACCTTCTAGACCCTCCCCGGATCATTCTAAAAGCCCCCAGACCCTTCTAGAGACCCCCATGACCCTTCTAAAAGCACTTAGACCCTTCTAGAGGGCCCCAGGACCCTTCTAAAAGCACCCAGACCCTTCTAGAGCCTCCCAGGACCATTCTAAAAGCCCCCAGACCCTTCTAGACCCCCCCAGGACCCTTCTAAAAGCACCCAGACCATTCTAGAGCCCCCCAGGACCCTTCTGAAAGGCCGCAGACACATCTAGACACTCCCCGGATCTTTCTAAAAGACCCCAGACACTTCTAGAGATCCCCAGGAGCATTCTAAAAGCCCCCAGACCCTTCTAGGACACCCCTGGACCCTTCTTAAAGTCCCCAGACCCTTCTAGAGCACCCCAGGACCCTTTTAAAAGCACCCAGACCCTTCTAGAGCCCCCCCGGACCCTTCTAAAAGCCTCCAGACCCTTCTAGAGGACCCCTGGACCCTTCTGAAAGCCCCCAGAATCTTCTAGATCACCCAGGACAGTTCTAAAAGCCCCCAGACCCTTCTAGAGCATCCCAGGACAGATCTAAAAGCCCCCAGACCCTTCTAGAGCCTACCAGGACCCTTCTAAAAGCCCCCAGACCCTTCTAGAGACCCCCAGGACCCTTCTAAAAGCTCCCAGACCCTTCTAGAGCCACCCAGGACGCTTCTAAAAGCCCCCAGACCCTTCTAGAGACCTCCAGGACCCTTCTAAAAGCCCCCAGACCCTTCTAGAGTCCCCCAGGACCCTTCTAAAAGCCCCCAGACCCTTCTAGAGCACGCCAGGAGCCTTCTAAAAGCCCCCAGACCCTTCTTGAGCCCCCCAGGACCCTTCTAAAAGCCCCCAGACCCTTCTAGCGGCACCCAGGACCCTTCTACAAGCCCCCAGACCCTTCTAGAGCCCCCCAGAACCCTTCTAAAAGCTCCCAGAGCTTTCTAGATGCCCCCAGGACCCTTCTAAAAGCCCCCAGACCCTTCTAGAGCCCCCCAGGACCCTTCTACAAGCCCCCAGACACTTCTAGAGCCACCCAGGACCTTTCTAAAAGCACCCAGACCCTTCTAGAGGCCCCCAGGACCCGTCTAAAAGCCTCTAGACCCTTCTAGAGCCCCCCAGGACCTGTCTAAAAGCACCCAGACCCTTCTAGAGGCTCCCCGGACCCTTATAAAAGCACCCCGACCCTTCTAGAGCCTCCCAGTACCCTTCTAAAAGCAACCAGACCCTTCTAGAGAATCCCAGGACCCTTCTAAAAGCCCCCAGACCCTTCTAGACCCTCCCCGAATCCTTCTAAAAGCCCCCAGACCCTTCTAGAGCCACCTAGGATCCTTCAAAAAGCACCCAGACCTTTCTAGACCGTCCCCGGATCATTCTAAAAGCCCCCAGACCCTTCTAGAGACCCCCAGGATCATTCTAAAAGCACCCAGACCCTTCTATAGCCCCCCAGGATCATTCCAAAAGCACCCAGACCCTTCTAGAGCCCCCTAGGACCCATCTAAAAGCCCCCAGACCCTTCTAGAATCACCTAGGACACTTCTAAAAGCCCCCAGACCCTTCTAGACCCTTCCCGTATCCTTCGAAAAGACCCCAGACCCTTCTAGAGCCCCCCAGGATTATTCTAAAAGCAACCAGACCCTTCTAGAGCCCCCCAGTACCCTTCTAAAAGCCCCTAGACCCTTCTAGAGCCCCCCAGGACCCTTCTAAATGCCCCCAGACCCTTCAAGAGGCACCCAGAACCCTTCTGAAAGCACCCAGACCATTCTAGAGCCTCCCAGGACCATTCTAAAAGCCCCCAGACCCTTCTAGACCCCCCCCAGGACCCTTCTAAAAGCCCCCAGCCCCTTCTAGAGCCCCCCAGGACCATCCTGAAAGGCCGCAGACACATATAGACACTCCCCGGATCCTTCTAAAAGACCCCAGACCCTTCTAGAGCACCCCAGGACCCTTCTAAAAGCCCCCAGACACTTCTAGAGCCCCCCAGGCCTCCTCTTAAGGCACCCCGTCCCTTCTAGACACCCCAGGACCCTTCTAAAAGTCCCCAGACCTTTCTAGAGCACGCCAGGACCCGTCTAAAAGACCCCAGACCATTCTAGAGCCCCCCCGGACCCTTCTAAAAGCCTCCAGACCCTTCTAGAGGACCCCTGGACCTTTCTGAAAGCACCCAGAACCTTCTAGAGCCCTCCAGGACCCTTCTAAAAGCACCAAGACCCTTCTAGAGCATCCCAGTACCATTCTAAAAGCCCCCAGACCCTTCTAGAGCCTCCCAGGATCCTTCTAAAAGACCCCAGACTCTTCTAGATCCTCCCAGGACCCTTCTAAAAGCCCCCAGACCATTCTAGAGCCACCCAGGACCCTTCTAAAAGACCCCAGACCCTTCTAGAGCCTCCCAGGACCCTTCTAAAAGCACCCAGACCATTCTAGAGCACCCCAGGACCCTTCTAAAAGCCCCCAGACCCTTCTAGAGCCTACCAGGACCTTTCTAGAAGCACCCAGACCCTTCTAGAGCCCCCAAGGACCCTTCTAAAAGCCCCCAGACCCTTCTACAGGCCCCCAAGACCCTTCTAAAAGCCACCAGACCCTTCTAGAGCCCCCCCAGGACCATTCTACAAGCCCCCAGACCCTTCTAGAGCCCCCCAGGACCCTTCTACAAGCCCCCACATCAATCTAAATCCATCCAGGACCCTTCTAAAAGCCCCCAGACCCTTCTAGAGGGCCCCAGGTCTCGTCTAAAAGCCTCTAGACCCTTCTAGAGCCCCCCAGGACCTTTCTAAAAGCACCCAGACCCTTCTAGAGGCTCCCCGGTCCCTTATAAAAGCACCCAGACCCTTCTAGAGCCTCCCAGGACCCTTCTAAAAGCCACCAGACCCTTCTAGAGACCCCCAGGACCCTTCTAAAAACGCCCAGACCCTTCTAGACCGTCCCCGGATCATTCTAAAAGCCCCCAGACCCTTCTAGAGCCCCCTATGACCCATCTAAATGCCCCCAGACCCTTCTAGAGGCCCCCAGGACCCTTCTAAAAGCACCCAGACCCTTCTAGACCCTCCCCGGATCCTTCTAAATAACCCCAGACCATTCTAGAGCCTCCCGGGACCATTCTAAAGCCCTCAGACCCTTCTAGAGGACACCAGGACCCTTCTAAAAGCCCCCAGACACTTCTAGAGCCCCCCAGGACCCTCCTAAAAGCCCCCAGACCAATCTAGAGGTCCCCAGGGCCCTCTTAAGGCACCCCGTCCATTCTAGAGCACCCCAGGACCCTTCTAAAAGCCCCCAGACCCTTCTAGAGCACCCCAGGACCCTTCTAAAAGCCCCAAGACCCTTCTAGAGCCCCCCAGGACCCTTCTAAAAGCCCCCAGACCATTCTAGAGACCCCCATGACCCTTCTGAAAGCCTCCAGAACCTTCTAGATCCACCCAGGACCCTTCTAAAAGCCACCAGACCCTTCTAGAGCCCCCCAGGACCATTCTAAAAGCACCCAGACCCTTCTAGAGACACCCAGGACCCTTCTAAATGCCCCCAGACCCTTCTAGATAAGCCAGGACCCTTCGAAAAGCAACCAGAACCTTCTAGAGCCCCCCAGGACCATTCTAAAAGCACCCAGACCCTTCTAGAGACACCCAGGACCCTTCTAAATGCCCCCAGACCCTTCTAGATAAGCCAGGACCCTTCGAAAAGCAACCAGACCCTTCTAGAGCCCCCCAGGACCATTCTAAAAGTACCCAGACCCTTCTAGAGACCCCCAGGACCCTTCTAAAGGGCCCCAGACCCTTCTAGACCCTCCCCGGATCATTCTAAAAGCCCCCAGACCCTTCTAGATAAGACAAGACCCTTCGAAAAACAACCAGAACCTTCTAGAGCCACCCAGGACCATTCTAAAAGCCCCCAAACCCTTCTAGAGCCTCCCAGGACCCTTCTAAAAGCACCCAGACCCTTCTAGAGAGCCCCAGGACCATTCTAAAGGCCCCCAGACTCTTCTAGACCCTCCCCGGATCATTCTAAAAGCCCTCAGACCCTTCTAGAGACCCCCAGGACCCTTCTAAAGGCCCCCAGACCCTTCTAGACCCTCCCCGGATCATTCTAAAAGCCCCCAGACCCTTCTAGAGCCTCGCAGGACCCTTCTAAAAGCCCCCGGACCCTTCTAGAGCCTCGCAGGACCCTTCTAAAAGCCTCCAGACCCTTCTAGAGGCCCCCAGGACCCTTCTAAAAGTCCCCAGACCCTTCTAGATCATCCCCGGACCCCTCTGATATATCCCACACCATTCTAGAGGCCACCATGATACTTTCAAAAGCCCCCAGACCTTTCTAGAGAACCCCAGGACCCTTCTAAAAGCCCCCAGACCATTCTAGAGCCCCCCAGGGCCCTTCTAAAAGCCCCGAGACCCTTCTAGGAGAGACGGGGGTCCTTAAGAGGGGCCTTGGGGTCCTCTAGAAGGGTCTGGGTGTTTATAGAAGTGTCCTGGCGGGCTCTCGAAGGGTCTGGGTTCTTTGAGAAGGGTCTTTGGGTGGCTCTAGAAGGGTCTGGGGTATTTTGGAAGGGTCCTGGGTGCCTCAAGAAAGGTCTGGGGGCTTTTATAGGGTCCTAGGGGGCTCTAGAAGGGTCTGGGTGCTTTTAGAAGGGTCCTGGGGAGCTCTAGAAGGGTCTGGGGTCTTTTAGAAGGGTCCCGGGAGGCTGTAGAAGGGTCTGGGGGCTTTTAGAATTGTCCTGCGGGTCTCTAGAAGGGTCTGGGTCCTGTTAGAAGGGTCCTTGGGGGCTCTAGAAGGGTCTGAGTATCATTAGAGGGGCCTTGGGGGCATCTAGAAGGGTCTGGGGGATATTAGAAGGGTCCTGGAGAGCTCTAGAAGGGTCTGCGGTATTTTAGAAGGGTTCTAGGTAGCTCTAGAAGGGTCTGGGGGCTTTCAGAAGGGTCCTGGGGGGCTGTAGAAGGGTCTGGAGTCTTTTAGAAGGGTCCTTGGGGACTCTAGAAGGGTCTGGGGGCTTTTAGATGGGTCCTGCGGGTCTCTAGAAGGGTCTGGGTGCTTTTAGAAGTGTCCTGGGGGGCTCTAGAAGGGTCGGGGGGGTTTTAGGATAGTCCTGGTGGGCTCTAGAAGGGTGTGAGGGCTTTTAGAAGGTTCCTGGGGGCATCTAGAAGGCTCTGGGGGCTTTTAGAAAGGTCCTGGGGGCCTCTAGAATTGTCTGAGGGATTTTAGAAGGGTCCTGGGAGGCTCTAGAAGGGTCTGGGTGCTTTTAGAATGATCCAGGGAGGGTCTATTAGGGTCTGGGGGCTTTTAGAAGGGTCCTGTGGGGCTCTAGAAGGGTCAGGGTGCTTTTAGAAGGGGTCTAGGGGGTTCTAGAAGGGTCTGGGTGCTTTTAGAAGGGTCCTAAGGGGCTCTAGAAGCGTCTGGGGGATTTTAGAAGGGTCGTTGGTAGCTCTAGAAGGGTCTGGGGCCTTTCAGAAGGGTCCTGGGCGGCTGTAGAAGGGTCTGGAGTCTTTTAGAAGGGTCCTGGGGGGCTCTAGAAGGGTCTGGGGGCATTCAGAAGGGTCCTGGGGGCATCTAGAATGGTCTGGAAGCTTTTAGAAGGGCCCTGGGCGGCTCTAGAAGGGTCTGGGGGCATTTAGAAGGGTCCTGGTGGGCTCTAGAAGGGTCTGGGGGTTTTCAGAAGGGTCCTGGGGGCCTCTAGAAGGGTCTGGAAGCTTTTAGAAGGGTCCTGGGAGGATCCAGATGGGTCTGGGTGATTTTAGAAGGATCCCGAGAGGGTCTAGATTGGTCTGGGTGCATTTAGAAGGGTCCTGGGGGCCTCTACAAATATCTGGAGGCTTTTAGAAGGGTCCTGGGGGGCTCTAGAAGGGTCTGGGGGCATTTAGAAGTGTCCTGGGGGGCTCTAGAAGGGTCTGGGGGGTTTTAGAAGGATCCTGGGGGCCTCTAGAAAGGTCTGGGGGCATTTAGAAGGGTCCTGCGGGTCTCGAGAAGGGTCTGGGGGCTTTTAGAAGGGTCCTTGGGGCTCTAGAAAGGTCTGGGGACCATTAGAGGGGCCCTAGGGGCCTCTAGAAGGTTCTGGGGGCTTATATAAGGGTCCTGGGGGGCTCTAGAAGGGTCTGGGTGCTTTTAGAAGGATCCGGGGAGGGTCTAGAAGGGTCTGGAGGCTTTTAGAAGGGTCCTGGGGAGCTCTAGAAGGGTCTGGGGGATATTAGAAGGGTCCTGGGATGGTCTAACAAGGGTCTGGGTTGTTTTAGAAGGGTCCTGCTGGTCTCTAGAAGGGTCTGGGGGCTTTTACAAGGGTCCTTGGGGGCTCTAGAAGGGTCTGGGGACCATTAGAGGGGCCCTAGGGGCCTCTAGAAGGGTCTGGGGGCTTTTAGAAGGGTCCTGGTAGGCTGTAGAAGGGTCTGGGTGCATTTAGAAGGGTCCCGCGGGTCTCTAGAAGGGTCTGGGGGCTTTTAGAATGGTCCTTGGGGGCTCTAGAAGGGTGTGGGGACCACTAGAGGGGCCCTGGGTGCCTCTAGAAAGGTCTGGGGTATTTTAGAAGGGTCCTGGGGAGATCTAGAAGGGTCTGGGGGCATTTAGAAGGGTCCTGGGAGACTCTAGAAGGGTCTGGCGGCTTTTAGAAGGGTCCTGGGGGGCTCTAGAAGGGTGTGAGAGCTTTTAGAATGGTCCTGGGTGCATCTAGAAATCTCTGGGTGCTTTTAGAAGGGTCCTGGGGGCCTCTAGAAGTGTCTGAGGAGTTGTAGAAGGGTCCGGGGAGGCTCTAGTAGGGTCTGGGTGCTTTTAGAAGGATCCGGTTAGGGTCTAGAAGGGTCTGGGGCTTTTAGAAGGGTCCTGTGGAGATCTAGAAGGGTCTGGGGTCTTTCAGACGATTCCTGGGGGGCTCTAGAAGGCTCTGGGGCCTTTTAGAAGAGTCCTGGGGAGCTCTAGAAGGGTCTGGGGCTTTCAGAATGATCCTGGGGGTCGCTAGAATTGTCTGGGTGTATTTAGAAGGGTCTTGGGGAGCTCTAGAAGGGTCTGGGGGCTTTCAGAAGGGTCTTGGGGGCATGTAGAAGGGTCTGGAGGCTTTTAGAAGGGTCCTGGAGCGCTCTAGAAGGGTCTGGGGGCATTCAGAACGGTCCTGGTGGCCTCTAGAAGGGACTAGAGGCTTTTAGAAGTTTCCTGGGGGGCTCTAGATGGGTCTGGGTGCATTTAGAAGGGTCCTGGGGGGCTCTAGAAGGGTCTGGGGGCTTTTAGAAGGATACGTGGAATTTCTAGAAGGGTCTGGGGGCTTTTAGAAGGGTCCTGGGTTGCTCTAGAAGGGTCTGGAGGCTTTTAGAAGGGTCCTGCGGGTCTCTAGAAGGATCTGGGGGCTTTTAGAAGGGTCCTGGGAGGCTCTAGAATGGTCTGATGGATTTTAGAAGGGTACTGGGAGGTTCTAGAAGGGTCTGGGTGCTTTTAGAAGGATCCGGGGAGGGTCTAGAACGGTCTGGGTGGTTTTAGAATGGTCCTGGGGGGTTCTAGAAGGGTCTGGGGGATTTTAGAAGGATCCTGGGGGGCTCTAGAAGGGTCTGAGGGATTTTAGAAGGGTCCTGGGGAGCTCTAGAAGGGTCTGGGTGCTTTTAGAAGGGCCCTGGACTTCTCTAGAAGGGTCTGGGGGCTTTTAGAAGAGTCCTGGGGGGCTCTAGAATGGTCTGGGGTCTTTTAGAAGGGTCCTGGGCGCATCTAGAAGGGTCTGGGTGCTTTCAGAAGGGTCCTGGGAGGCTCTAGAAGGGTCTGAGGGCTTTTAGAATGGTCCTGGGGGGCTCTAGAAGGGTCTGGGGGCATTTAGAAGTGTCCTGGGGGGCTCTAGAAGGGTCTGGGGGGTTTTAGAAGGATCCTGGGGGCCTCTAGATAGGTCTGGGGGCATTTAGAAGGGTCCTGCGGGTCTCTAGAAGGGTCTGGGGGCTTTTAGAAGGGTCCTTGGGGCTCTAGAAGGGTCTGGGGACCATTAGAGGGGCCCTAGGGGCCTCTAGAAGGGTCTGGGGGCTTTAAGAATGGTCCTTGGGGGCTCTAGAAGGGTCTGGTGACCACTAGAGGGGCCCTGGAGGCCTCTAGAAGAGTCTGGGGTATTTTAGAAGGGTCCTGGGGAGCTCTAGAAGGGTCTGGGGGCTTTTAGAAGGGTCCTGGGAAACTCTAGAAGGGTCTGGGGGCATTTAGATGGGTCCTGCGGGTCTCTAGAAGGGTCTGGGAGCTTTTTTGAAGGGTCCTGGGGGGCTCTAGAATGGTCTGAGGGATTTTATAAGGGTCCTGGGAGGCTTTAGAAGGGTCTGGGTGCTTTTAGAAGGATCCAGGGAGGGTCTAGAAGGGTCTGGGGACTTTTAGAAGGGTCCTGGGGGGCTCTAGAAGGGTCTGGGGGCTATTAGAAGGATCCAGGGATCGTCTACAAGGGTCTGGTGTCTTTTAGATGGGTCCTGGGGGCCTCTAGAAAGGTCTGGGGGCATTTAGAAGGGTCCTGCGGGTCTCTAGAAGGGTCTGGGGGCTTTTAGAAGGGTCCTTGGGGCCTCTAGAAGGGTCTGGGGACCATTAGAGGGGCCCTAGGGGCCTCTAGAAGGGTCTGGGGGCTTTTAGAATGGTCCTTGGGGGCTCTAGAAGGGTCTGGGGACCACTAGACGGGCCCTGGGGACCTCTAGAAGGGTCTTGGGTATTTTAGACGGGTCCTGGGGAGCTCTAGAAGGGTCTGGGGGATTTTAGAAGGGTCCTGGGGGGCTCTAGAAGGGTCTGGGGGCATTTAGAAGTGTTCTGGGGGGCTCTAGAAGGGTCTGGGGGGTTTTAGAAGGATCCTGCGGGTCTCTAGAAGGGTCTGGGTCCTGTTAGAAGGGTCCTTGGGGGCTCTAGAAGGGTCTGGGGACCATTAGAGGGGCCCTAGGGGCCTCTAGAAGGCTCTGGGGGATTTTAGAAGGGTTCTGGGGAGCTCTTGAAGGGTCTGGGGGCTTTTAGAATGGTCCTTGGGGGCTCTAGAAGGGTCTGGGGACCACTAGAGGGGCCCTGGAGGCCTCTAGAAGGGTCTGGGGTATTTTAGAAGGGTCCTGGGGAGCTCTAGAAGGGTCTGGGTGCTTTTAGAAGGGTCCTGGGAAACTCTAGAAGGGTCTGGGGGCATTTAGATGGGTCCTGCGGGTCTCTAGAAGGGTCTGGGGGCTTTTAGAAGGGTCCTGTGGGGCTCTAGAATGGTCTGAGGGATTTTATAAGGGCCCTGGGAGGCTCTAGAAGGGTCTGAGTGCTTTTAGAAGGATCCGGGGAGGGTCTATAAGGGTCTGGGGATTTTTAGAAGTGTCCTGGGGGGCTCTAGAAGGGTCTGGGGGATTTTAGAAGGGTCCTGGGGGGCTCTAGAAGGGTCTAAGGGATTTTAGAAGGGTCCTGGGGAGCTCTAGAATGGTCTGGGGGCTTTTAGAAGGGTCCTTGGGGGCTCTAGAAGGGTCTGGGGACCATTAGAGGGGCCCTAGGGGCCTCTAGAAGGGTCTGGGGGATTTTAGAAGGGTTCTGGGGAGCTCTTGATGGGTCTGGGGGCTTTTAGAATGGTCCTTGGGGGCTCTAGAAGGGTCTGGGGACCACTAGAGGGGCCCTGGGGACCTCTAGAAGGGTCTGGGGTATTTTAGAAGGGTCCTGGGGAGCTCTAGAAGGGTCTGGGGGCTTTTAGAAGGGTCCTGGGAGAATCTAGAAGGGTCTTCGTGCATTTAGAAGGGTCCTGCGGGTCTCTAGAACAGTCTGGGGACTTTCAGAAGGGTCCTGAGGGGCTCTAGAAGGGTCTGGGGGGCTATTAGAAGGGTTCTTGGGGGCTCTAGAAGGGTCTGGGTTCTTTTAGAAGGGTCCTGGGAGGATCCAGATGGGTCTGGGTACTTTTAGAAGGATCCGGGGAGGTTCTAGAAGGGTCTGGGGGCGTTTAGAAGGGTCCTGGGAGGCTCTACAAATGTCTGGAGGGTTTTAGAATGGTCCTGGGGGCATCTAGAAGCGTCTATGGGCTTTTAGAATGATCCGGGGAGGCTCTAGAAGGGTCTGGCAGCTTTTAGAATGGTCCTGGGGTCCTCTAGAAGGGTCTGGGGTCATTTAGAATGATACGGGGAGGATCTAGAAGGGTCTGGGGGATTTTAGAAGGGTCCTGGGGGCTCTAGAAGGGTCTGGAGTCTTTGAGAATGGTTCTGGGGGGCTCTAGAAGGGTCTGGGGGCTTTTAGAAAGATGCGGGGAGGGTCTAGAAGGGTCTGGGAGGTTTTAGAAGGGTCCTGGGGTTCTCTAGAAGGGTCTGGGTGCTTTTAGACGGGCCCTGGGCTCTCTAGAAGTGTCTGGGGGCATTTAGAAGAGTCCTGGGGGGCTCTAGAATCGTCTGGGCTCTTTTAGAAGGGTCCTGGGGTGTTCTAGAAGGGTCTGGGGAATTTTAGAAGGGTCCTGGGGGGCTCTAGAAGGGTCTGGGGGATTTTAGACGGGTCCTGGGGGGCTCTAGAAGGGTCTGGGTGCTTTTAGAATGGTCCTGGGGGGCTCTAGAAGGGTCTGGGGGCTTTTAGAAGGGTCCTTGGGGGCTCTAGAAGGGTCTGGGGACCATTAGAGGGGCACTGGGAGCCTCTAGAATGGTCTGGGTGATTTTAGAAGGGTCCTCGGGAGGTCCAGAATTGTCTGGGGGCTTTTAGAAAGGTCCTGGGAGGCTCTAGAAGGGTCTGGGGGCTTTTAGAAGAGTCCTGAGTGTCTCTAGAAGGGTCTGGGGGCTTTTAGAAGGGTCCTTGGGGGCTCTAGAAGGGTGTGGGGAAGACTAGAGGAGCCCTGGGGGCCTCTAGAGGGGTCTGGGGTATTTTAGAAGGGTCCTTGGGAGCTCTAGAAGGGTCTGGGGGCTTTTAGAAGGGTCCTGGGAGACTCTAGAAGGGTCTGGGGTCATTTAGAAGGGTCCTGGGCTGCTCTAGAAGGGTGTGAGGGCTTTTAGAATGGTCCTGGGGGCATCTAGAAAGCTCTGGGGGCTTTTAGAAGTGTCCTGTGGGCCTCTAGAAGTGTCTGAGGGATTTTAGAAGGGTCCTGGGAGGCTCTGGAATGGTCTGGGTGCTTTTAGAAGGATTCGGGGAGGGTCTAGAAGAGTCTGGGGGCATTTAGAAGGGTCCTGTGGGGCTCTAGAAGGGTCTGGGTGCTTTTAGAAGGGTCCTGGGGGGCTCTAGAAGGGTCTGGGTGCTTTTAGAAGGGTTCTGGGGAGCTCTAGAAGTGTCTGGGGTCTTTTAGAAGGGTCCTGGGTGGCGCTAAAAGTGTCTGGGTGCATTTAGAAGGGTCCTGGGGAGCTCTAGAAGGGTCTGGGGGCTTTCAGAAGGGTCCTGGGGGCCTCTAGAAGGGTCTGGAGGCTTTTAGAAGAGTTCTGGGGGGCTCTAGAAGGGTCTGGGGGCATTCAGAAGGGTCCTGGGGGCCTCTAGAAGGGTCTGGATGCTTTTAGAAGAGTCCTGGGGGGGTCTAGATGGGTCTGGGGACATTTAGAATGGTCCTGGGGGGCTCTAGAAGTGTCTGGGGGAGTTTAGATAGGTCCTGGGGAGCTCTAGAAGGGTCTGGGTGCTTTTAGAAGGGTCCTGGGAGACTCTAGAAGGGTCTGAGTGCTTTTAGAAGGGTCCTTCGGGTCTCTAGAAGGGTCTGGGTTCTTTTAGAATGGTCCTGGGGGGCTCTAGAAGGGTGTGAGGTCTTTTAGAAGGGTCCTGGGGGCATCTCGAAGACTCTGATGGCTTTTAGAAGGGTCCTGGGGGCCTCTAGAAGTGTCTGAGGGATTTTAAAAGGGGCCTGGGAGGCTCTAGAAGGGTCTGGTTGCTTTTAGAAGGATTCGGGGAGGGTCTAGAAGGGTCTGGGGGCTTTTAGAAGGGTCCTGTGGGGCTCTAGAAGGGTCTGGGGGCTTTTAGAAGGGTCCTGGGGGCCTCTAGAAGGGTCTGGGGGCTTTTAGAAGGGTCCTGGGGAGCTCTAGAAGGGTCTTGGGGCTTTTAGAAGGGTCCTGAGGGCGCTAGAAGTGTCTGGGTGCTTTTAGAAGGGTCCTGGGTGTCTCTAGAAGGGTCTGGGGGCTTTTAGAAGGGTCCTGGGGGCCTCTAGAAGGGTCTGGAGGCTTTTAGAAGAGTTCTGGGGGGCTCTAGAAGGGTCTGGGGGCATTCAGAAGGGTCCTGGGGGCCTCTAGAAGCGTCTGGAGTCTATTAGAAGAGTCCTGGGGGGCTCTAGATGGGTCTGGGGTCATTTAGAAGGGTCCTGGGGGGCTCTAGAAGGGTCTGGGGGCTTTCAGAAGTGTCCTGGGGGGCTCTAGAAGGGTCTGGGGGCTTTTAGAAAGGTCCTGGGAGGATCCAGATGGGTCTGGGTGGTTTTAGAAGGATCCGGGGATGGTCTAGAAGGGTCTGGGTGCTTTTAGAAGGGTCCTGGGGGGCTCTATAAATGTCTGGAGGATTTTAGAAGGATCCGGGGAGGCTCTAGAAGTGTCTGGCGGCTTTTAGAAGGGTCCTTGGGAGCTCTAGAAGGGTCTGGGTGCTTTCAGAAGGGTCCTGGGGGCCTCTAGAAGGGTCTGGGTGCTTTCAGAAAGGTCCTGGGTGGCTCTAGAAGGGTCTGGGGGCTTTTAGAAGGGTCCTGTGGGGCTGTAGAAGGGTCGGGGGGCTTTTAGATGGGTCCTGGGGGTCTCTAGAAGGGTCCGGGGACTTTTAGAATGGTCCGTGGAGGGTCTAGAAGGGTCTGGGTGCTTTTAGAAGGGTCCTGGGGGGCTCTAGAAGGGTCTGGGGGCTATTAGAAGGATCCGGGGAGGGTCTAGAAGGCTCTGGGGGCATTTAGAAGGGTCCTTGGTGGCTCTAGAAGGGTCTGGGGACCATTAGAGGAGCCCTGGGGTCCTCTAGAAGGGTCTGGGGGATTTTAGAAGGGTCCTGAGGAGCTCTAGAAGGGTCTGGGGGCTTTTACAAGGGTCCTGGGGGAATCTAGAAGGGTCTGGGGGCTTTTAGAAGGGTCCTGCGTGTCTCTAGAAGGGTCTGGGGGCTTTTAGAAGGGCCCTGGAGGACTCTAGAAGGCTCTGGGGTCTTTGAGAAGGGTCCTCGGGAGGTCTAGAATTGTCTGGGGGCTTTTAGAAAGGTCCTGGGAGGCTCTAGAAGGGTCTGGGGGCTTTTAGAAGAGTCCTGCGTGTCTCTAGAAGGGTCTGGGGGCTTTTAGAAGGGTCCTTGGGGGCTCTAGAAGGGTGTGGGGACTACTAGAGGAGCCCTGGGGGCCTCTAGAGGGGTCTGGGGTATTTTAGAAGGGTCCTGGGGAGCTCTAGAAGGGTCTGGGGGCTTTTAGAAGGGTCCTGGGAGACTCTAGAAGGGTCTGGGGGCATTTAGAAGGGTCCTGCGGGTCTCTAGAAGGGTCTGGGGGTTTTAGAAGTGTCCTGGGGGGCTCTAGAAGGGTCTGGGGGCTTTTAGAAGGGTCCTGGGGGTCTCTAGAAGGGTGTGAGGGCTTTTAGAATGGTCCTGGGTGCATCTAGAAGGCTCTGGGGGCTTTTAGAAGTGTCCTGTGGGCCTCTAGAAGTGTCTGAGGGATTTTAGAAGGGTCCTGGGAGGCTCTGGAATGGTCTGGGTGCTTTTAGAAGGATTCGGGGAGGGTCTAGAAGAGTCTGGGGGCATTTAGAAGGGTCCTGTGGGGCTCTAGAAGGGTCTGGGTGCTTTTAGAAGGGTCCTGGGGGGCTCTAGAAGGGTCTGGGTGCTTTTAGAAGGGTCCTGGGGAGCTCTAGAAGGGTCAGGGGTCTTTTAGAAGGGTCCTGGGTGGCGCTAAAAGTGTCTGGGTGCATTTAGAAGGGTCCTGGGGAGCTCTAGAAGGGTCTGGGGGCTTTCAGAAGGGTCCTGGGGGCCTCTAGAAGGGTCTGGAGGCTTTTAGAAGAGTTCTGGGGGGCTCTAGAAGGGTCTGGGGGCATTCAGAAGGGTCCTGGGGGCCTCTAGAAGGGTCTGGATGCTTTTAGAAGAGTCCTGGGGGGGTCTAGATGGGTCTGGGGACATTTAGAATGGTCCTGGGGGGCTCTAGAAGGGTCTGGGGTAGTTTAGATAGGTCCTGGGGAGCTCTAGAAGGGTCTGGGTGCTTTTAGAAGGGTCCTGGGAGACTCTAGAAGGGTCTGAGTGCTTTTAGAAGGGTCCTTCGGGTCTCTAGAAGGGTCTGGGTTCTTTTAGAATGGTCCTGGGGGGCTCTAGAAGGGTGTGAGGTCTTTTAGAAGGGTCCTGGGGGCATCTCGAAGACTCTGATGGCTTTTAGAAGGGTCCTGGGGGCCTCTAGAAGTGTCTGAGGGATTTTAAAAGGGTCCTGGGAGGCTCTAGAAGGGTCTGGTTGCTTTTAGAAGGATTCGGGGAGGGTCTAGAAGGGTCTGGGGGCTTTTAGAAGGGTCCTGTGGGGCTCTAGAAGGGTCTGGGTGCTTTTAGAAGGGTCCTGGGGGCCTCTAGAAGGGTCTGGGTGCTTTTAGAAGGGTCCTGGGGAGCTCTAGAAGGGTCTTGGGGCTTTTAGAAGGGTCCTGAGGGCGCTAGAAGTGTCTGGGTGCTTTTAGAAGGGTCCTGGGTGTCTCTAGAAGTGTCTGGGGGCTTTTAGAAGGGTCCTGGGGGCGTCTAGAAGGGTCTGGGGGTATTTAGAATGATAAGGGGAGGATCTAGAAGGGTCTGGGGGCTTTTAGAAGGGTCCTGGGGGCTCTAGAAGGGTCTGGAGTCTTTGAGAATGGTCCTGGGGAGCTCTAGAAGAGTCTGGGGTCATTTAGAAGGG
This sequence comes from Clamator glandarius, assembly GCA_033459285.1. Classification (NCBI taxonomy): domain Eukaryota; kingdom Metazoa; phylum Chordata; class Aves; order Cuculiformes; family Cuculidae; genus Clamator; species Clamator glandarius. Next base: position 39,542 of record JAUNZM010002346.1, read on the forward strand.
TCCTGGGGGGCTCTAGAAGGGTCTCTGGGCTTCCAGAAGTGTCCTGGGGGGCTCTAGAAGGGTCTGGGTGCTTTTAGAAGGGTCCTGGGTCATCTAGAATGGTCTGGGGGCTTTTTGAAAGGTCCTGGGAGGATCCAGATGGGTCTGGGTGGTTTTAGAAGGATCCGGGGATGGTCTAGAAGGGTCTGGGTGCTTTTAGAAGGGTCCTGGGGGGCTCTACAAATGTCTGGAGGATTTTAGAAGGATCCGGGGAGGCTCTAGAAGTGTCTGGCGGCTTTTAGAAGGGTCCTTGGGAGCTCTAGAAGGGTCTGGGTGCTTTCAGAAGGGTCCTGGGGGCCTCTAGAAGGGTCTGGGTGCTTTCAGAAAGGTCCTGGGTGGCTCTAGAAGGGTCTGGGGGCTTTTAGAAGGGTCCTGTGGGGCTGTAGAAGGGTCTGGGGGCTTTTAGATGGGTCCTGGGGGGCTCTAGAAGGGTCCGGGGGCTTTTAGAATGGTCCGTGGAGGCTCTAGAAGGGTCTGGGTGCTTTTAGAAGGGTCCTGGGGGGCTCTAGAAGGGTCTGGGGGCTATTAGAAGGATCCGGGGAGGGTCTAGAAGGCTCTGGGGGCATTTAGAAGGGTCCTTGGTGGCTCTAGAAGGGTCTGGGGACCATTAGAGGAGCCCTGGGGTCCTCTAGAAGGGTCTGGGGGATTTTAGAAGGGTCCTGAGGAGCTCTAGAAGGGTCTGGGGGCTTTTACAAGGGTCCTGGGGGAATCTAGAAGGGTCTGGGGGCTTTTAGAAGGGTCCTGCGTGTCTCTAGAAGGGTCTGGGGGCTTTTAGAAGGGCCCTGGAGGACTCTAGAAGGCTCTGGGGTCTTTGAGAAGGGTCCTCGGGAGGTCTAGAATTGTCTGGGGGCTTTTAGAAAGGACCTGGGAGGCTCTAGAAGGGTCTGGGGGCTTTTAGAAGAGTCCTGCGTGTCTCTAGAAGGGTCTGGGGGCTTTTAGAAGGGTCCTTGGGGGCTCTAGAAGGGTGTGGGGACCACTAGAGGAGCCCTGGGGGCCTCTAGAGGGGTCTGGGGTATTTTAGAAGGGTCCTGGGGAGCTCTAGAAGGGTCTGGGGGCTTTTAGAAGGGTCCTGGGAGACTCTAGAAGGGTCTGGGGGCATTTAGAAGGGTCCTGCGGGTCTCTAGAAGGGTCTGGGGGCTTTTAGAAGGGTCCTGGGGGGCTCTAGAAGGGTCTGGGGGCTTTTAGAAGGGTCCTGGTGTGCTCTAGAAGGGTGTGAGGGCTTTTAGAATGGTCCTGGGGGCATCTAGAAGGCTCTGGGGGCTTTTAGAAGTGTCCTGTGGGCCTCTAGAAGTGTCTGAGGGATTTTAGAAGGGTCCTGGGAGGCTCTGGAATGGTCTGGGTGCTTTTAGAAGGATTCGGGGAGGGTCTAGAAGAGTCTGGGGGCATTTAGAAGGGTCCTGTGGGGCTCTAGAAGGGTCTGGGTGCTTTTAGAAGGGTCCTGGGGGGCTCTAGAAGGGTCTGGGTGCTTTTAGAAGGGTCCTGGGGAGCGCTAGAAGGGTCTGGGGGCTTTTAGAAGGGTCCTGGGTGGCGCTAAAAGTATCTGGGTGCATTTAGAAGGGTCCTGGGGAGCTCTAGAAGGGTCTGGGGGCTTTCAGAAGGGTCCTGGGGGCCTCTAGAAGGGTCTGGAGGCTTTTAGAAGAGTTCTGGGGGGCTCTAGAAGGGTCTGGGAGCATTCAGAAGGGTCCTGGGGACCTCTAGAAAGGTCTGGATGCTTTTAGAAGAGTCCTGGGGGGCTCTAGATGGGTCTGGGGACATTTAGAATGGTCCTGGGGGGCTCTAGAAGGGTCTGGGGCAGTTTAGATAGGTCCTGGGGAGCTCTAGAAGGGTCTGGGTGCTTTTAGAAGGGTCCTGGGAGACTCTAGAAGGGTCTGAGTGCTTTTAGAAGGGTCCTTCGGGTCTCTAGAAGGGTCTGGGTTCTTTTAGAATGGTCCTGGGGGGCTCTAGAAGGGTGTGAGGGATTTTAAAAGGGTCCTGGGAGGCTCTAGAAGGGTCTGGTTGCTTTTAGAAAGATTCGTGGAGGGTCTAGAAGGGTCTGGGGGCTTTTAGAAGGGTCCTGGGGGCATCTAGAAGGGTCTGGAGGCTTTTAGAAGAGTTCTGGGGGGCTCTAGAAGGGTCTGGGGGCATTCAGAAGGGTCCTGGGGGCATCTAGAAGGGTCTGGAGGCTTTTAGAAGAGTTCTGGGGGGCTCTAGAAGGGTCTGGGGGCTTTCAGAAGTGTCCTGGGTGGCTCTAGAAGGGTCTGGGGGCTTTTAGAAGGGTCCTGGGTCATCTAGAATGGTCTGGGGGCTTTTAGAAAGGTCCTGGGAGGATCCAGATGGGTCTGGGTGGTTTTAGAAGGATCCGGGGATGGTCTAGAAGGGTCTGGGTGCTTTTAGAAGGGTCCTGGGGGGCTCTACAAATGTCTGGGGGATTTTAGAAGGGTCCTGAGGAGCTCTAGAAGGGTCTGGGGGCTTTTAAAAGGGTCCTGGGGGAATCTAGAAGGGTCTGGGGGCATTTAGAAGGGTCCTGCGTGTATCTAGAAGGGTCTGGGGGCTTTTAGAAGGGCCCTGGAGTACTGTAGAAGGCTCTGGGGTCTTTGAGAAGGGTCCTAGGGGGCTCTAGAAGGGTCTGGGTGTTTTTAGAAGGGTCCTGGGGTGCTCTAGAAGGGTCTGGGATCTTTTAGAAAGGTCCTGGGAGACGCTAGAAGGGTCTGAGGTCTTTTAGAAGGGTCCTGTAGGGTCTCTAGAAGGGTCTGGGGGCTTTTAGAAGGGTCGTGCGAGGCTCTAGAAGGGTCTGGGGGATTTTAGAATGTTCCTGGGGGGCTCTAGAAGGGTCTGGGGGCTTTTAGAAGGGTCCTGGGAGGCTCTAGAAGTGTCTGGGTGCTTTTAGAATGGTCCTGGGAGGCTCTAGAAGGGTCTGGGCGCTTTTTGAAGGGTCCAGGGGGCCTCTAGAAAGCTCTGGGGGCTTTTAGAAGGGTCCTGGGGGCCTCTAGAAGGGTCTAGGTGCTTTTAGAAGGGTCCTGGGTGGCTCTAGAAGGGTCTGGGGGCTTTTAGAATGGTCCTGTGGGGCAGTAGAAGGGTCTGGGGGCTTTAGATGGGTCCTGGGGGGCTCTGGAAGGGTCCGGGGGCTTTCAGAAGGGTCCGTGGAGGCTCTAGAAGGGTCTGGGGGATTTTAGAAGGGTCCTGGGGGGCTCTAGAAGGGTCTGGGGGCTATTAGAATGATCCTGGGAGGGTCTAGAAGGGTCTGGGAGCTTTTAGAAGGGTCCTTGGGGGCTATATAAGGGTCTGGGGACCATTAGAGGGGCACGGGGTCCTCTAGAAGGGTCTGGGAGATTTTAGAAGGGTCCTGGGGAGCTCTAGAATTGTCTGGGGGCTTTTAGAAGGGTCCTGGAAGGCTCTAGAATGGTCTGGGGTCTTTTAGAAGGGTCCTGCGTGTCTCTAGAAGGGTCTGGAGGCTTTTAGAAGGGTCCTTGGGGCCTCTAGAATGGTCTGGGGACCATTAGAGGAGCCCTGGGGGCCTCTAGAAGGGTCTCGGAGAGTTTAGAATGGTCCTGGGCAGCTCTAGAAGGGTCTGGGGGCTTTTTGAAGGGTCCTGGTAGACTCTAGAAGGGTCTGGGGGCATTTAAAAGGGTCCTGCGGGTCTCTAGAAGGGTCTGGGGGCTTTTAGAAGGGTCCTGGGGGGCTCTAGAAGGGTCTGGGGTCTTTTAGAAGGGTCCTGGGGGGCTTTAAAGTGTGTGAGGGCTTTTAGAAGGGTCCTGGGGTCATCTAGAAGGCTCTGGGGGCTTTTAGAAGGGTCCTGGGGTCCTCTAGAAGTGTCTGCGGCCTTTTAGAAGGGTCCTGGGAGGTTCTAGAATGGTCTGGGCGCTTTTAGAAGGATTCGGTTTGGGTCTAGAATGGTCTGGGGGCTGTTAGAAGTGTCCTGGGGGGCTCTAGAAGGGTCTGGGTGCTTTTAGAAGGGTCCTGGGTGGTCTAGAAGTGTCTGGGGACTTTTAGAAGGGTCCTGGGGAGCGCTAGAAGGGTCTGGGGGCTTTTAGAAGGGTCCTGGGTGGCGCTAGAAGTGTCTGGGTGCATTTAGAAGGGTCCTGGGTTGCTCTAGAAGGGTCTGGGCGCTTTCAGAAGGGTCCTGAGGGCCTCTGGAATGGTCTGGGGTCTTTTAGAAGAGTCCTGGGGGGCTCTAGAAGGGTCTGGGGGCATTCAGAAGGGTCCTGGGGGCCTCTAGAAGGGACTGGAGGCTTTTAGAAGAGTCCTGGGGTGCTCTAGATGGGTCTGGGGGCATTTAGAAGCGTCCTGGGGGGCTCTGGAAGGGTCTGGGGGAGTTTAGAATGGTCCTGGGGAGCTCTAGAAAGGTCTGGGTGCTTTTAGAAGGGTCCTGGTAGACTCTAGAAGGGTCTGAGTGCTATTAGAATGGTCCTGCGGGTCTCTAGAAGGGTCTGGGGGCTTTTAGAAGGTTCCTGGGGGGCTCTAGAAGGGTGTGAGTTCTTTTAGAATTGTCCTGGGGGCATCTTGAAGGCTCTGGGGTATTTTAGAAGGGTCCTGGGGGCCTCTAGAAGTGTCTGAGGGATTTTAAAAGGGTCCTGGGAGGCTCTAGAAGGGTCTGGTTGCTTTTAGAAGTGTCCGTGGAGGCTCTAGAAGGGTCTGGGGCCTTTTAGAAGGGTCCAGGGGGCCTCTAGAAAGGTCTGGGTGCTTTTACAAGGGTCCTGCGTGGCTCTAGAAGCGTCTGTGGTCTATTAGAAGGATCCGGGGAGGGTCTAGAAGGCTCTGGGGCCTTTTAGAAGGGTCCTTGGGGGCTCTAGAAGGGTCTGGGGACCATTAGAGAAGCCCTGGTGGCCTCTAGAATGGTCGGGGGGATTTTAGAAGGGTCCTGGGGAGCTCTAGAAGTGTCTGGGGGCTTTTAGAAGGGTCCTGGGAGAATCTAGAAGGGTCTGGGGGCTTTTAGAAGGGTCCTGGGGGGATCTAGAATGGTCTGGGTGCTCTTAGAAGGGTCCTGGGTGCCTCTAGAAATGTCTGCGGGATATTAGAAGGGTCCTGGGAGGCTCTAGAAGGGTCTGGGTGTTTTAGAAGGATTCGGGGAGGGTCTAGAAGGGTCTGGGGGCTTTTAGAAGGGTCCTGTGGTGATCTAGAAGCGTCTGGGTTCTTTTAGAAGGGTCCTGGGAGGTTCTAGAAGGGTCTGGGTGCTTTTTGAAGGGTCCTGGGGGTGTTTAGAAGGGTCTGGGGGCTTTTAGAATGGTCCTGCGGGGCTCTAGAATGCTCTGGGTGCTTTTAGAAGAGTCCTGGGTGGCTTTAGAAGAGTGTGAGTGCTTTTAGAAGGGTCCTGGGGGCATCTAGATGGCTGTGGGGACTTTTAGAAGGGTCCTGGGGGCCTCTAGATGGGTCTGAGGATTTTTAGAATGGTCCTGGGAGGCTCTAGAAGTGTCTAGGTGATTTTAGAAGGGCCCTGGGTGGCT
>JAUNZM010002346.1:50000-55965 GCA_033459285.1 Clamator glandarius
ATTCTAGCCCCCCCCAGGACCCTTCTACAAGCCCCCAGACCCTTCTACAGCACCCCAGGACCCTTCTAATAGCCCCCAGACTTGTCTAGAGGCCACCAGGACCTTTCTAAAAGTCCCCAGACCCTTCTAGAGCCCCCAAGGACCCTTCTAAAAGCCCCCAGACACTTCTAGAGGCCCCCAGGACCCTTATAAAAGCACCCAGACCCTTCCAGAGCCTCCCAGGACCCTTCTGAACGCCCCCAGACCCTTCTAGAGGCACCCAGGACCCTTCTAAAAGCCTCTAGACCTTTCTAGAGCCCCCCAGGACCATTCTAAATGCCCCCAGACCCTTCAAAACCCCCCAGGACACTTCTAAAAGACCCCAGACCCTTCTAGAACACCCTAGGATCCTTCAAAAAGCATAAAGACCCTTCTAGACCGTCCCCGGATCATTCTCAAAGACCCCAGACCATTCTAGAGCCCCCCAGGACACATCTAAAAGCACCCAGACCCTTCTAGAGCCCCCCAGGACCATTCTAAAAGACCCCAGACCCTTCTAGAGGCCCCCAGGACGCTTCTAAAAGTCCCGAGACCCTTCTAGAGGCAACCAGGACCCTTCTAAAAGCCCCCAGACCCTTCTAGACCCTCCCCGGATCCTTCTAAAAGCCCCCATACCCTTCTAGATCCTCCCAGGACCCTTCTAAAAGCCCCCAGACCCTTCTAGAGCCCCCCAGGACCCTTCTAAAAGCCCCCAGACCCTTCTAGAGCCCCCCAGGACCCTTCTAAAAGCCCCCAGACCCTTCTAGATGTACCCAGGGCCCATCTTAAGGACCCCAGACCATTCTAGAGCACGCCAAGACCCTTCTAAAAGTCCCCAGACCCTTCTAGAGCCCCCCAGGACCCTTCTAAAAGGCCGCAGAAACTTCTAGACCCTCTCCGGATAATTCTAAAAGCCCCCAGACACTTCTAGAGATCTCCAGGACCATTCTAAAAGGCCCCAGACCCTTCTATAGCACCCCAGGACCCTTCTAAAAGACCCCAGACCATTCTAGAGCCCCCCAGGGCCCCTCTTAAGGCACCCCGTCCCTTCTAGAGCAGCCCAGGACCCTTCTAAAAGTACCCAGACCCTTCCAGATCACCCCAGGACCCTTCTAAAATCCCCCAGACCCTTCTAGAGCCCCCCCGGACCCTTCTAAAAGCCCCTAGACCCTTCTAGAGACCCCCAGGACCCTTCTGAAAGCCCCCAGAACATTCTAGATCCCCCCAGGACCCTTCTAAAAGCCCCCAGACCCTTCTAGAGCATCCGAGGACCCTTCTAAAAGCACCCAGACCCTTCTAGAGCATCCCAGGACACTTCTAAAAGCCCCCAGACCCTTCTAGAGGCCCCTAGGACCCTTCTAAAAGCCCCCAGAACCCTCTAGAGCCACCCAGGACTCTTCTAAAAGCACCCAGACCCTTCTAGAGCCTCCCAGGACCCTTCTAAACGTACCCAGACCCTTCTAGAGCCCCCCAGGACCATTCTAAAGGCCCCCAGACCTTTCTAGACCCTCCCCGGATCATTCTAAAAGCCCCCAGACCCTTCTAGAGGCCCCCAGGACCCTTCTAAAAGCACCCAGACCATTCTAGAGCCCCCCAGGACCCTTCTAAAGGCCCCCAGACACTTCTAGACCCTCCCTGGATCATTCTAAAAGCCCCCAGATTCTTCTAGAGCCTCCCAGGACCCTTCTAATAGCCCCCCGACCTTTCTAGACCCTCCCCGGATCTTTCTAAATGAACCCAGACCCTTCTAGGGCCCCCCAGAACCACTCTAAAAGCCTCCAGACCCTTGTAGAGCCCCCCAGGACCCGTCTAAAAGCGCCCAGACCCTTCTAGACCCACCCCTGATCATTCTAAAAGACAGCCGACCCTTCTAAAAGCTCCCAGGACTATTCTAAAAGAACCCAGACCCTTCTAGACCCTCCCCGGATTATTCTAAAAGCCCACAGACCCTTCTAGAGCCCCCCAAGACCCTTCTAAAAGCCTCCAGACCCTTCTAGAGCCCCCCAGGACCCTTCTAAAAGACCCCAGACCTTTCTAGAGCCGCCTAGGATCCTTCAAAAAGCATAAAGACCCTTCTAGACCGTCCCCGGATCATTCTAAAAGACCTCAGACCCTTCTAGAGCCCCTCAGGACCCTTCTAAATGCCCCCAGACCCTTCTAGAGAACCCCAGGACCCATCTAAAAGCCCCCAGATCCTTCTAGAGGCCCCCAGGACCCTTCTAAAAGCCCCCAGACCCTTCTAGAGCCCCACAGGACCCTTCTAAAAGACCCCAGACCCTTCTAGAGGACCCCAGGACCCTTCTGAAAGCCAGCAGAACATTCTAGAGTCACCCAGGACCCTTCTAAAGGAACCCAGACCCTTCTAGAGCCCCCCAGGACCCTTCTAAAAGCGCCCAGACGCTTTTAGAGATCCCCAGGACCCTTCTGAAAGCCCCCAGAACATTCTCGAGCCCTCCAGGACCCTTCTAAAACACCCAGACACTTCTAGAGCATCCGAGGACCCTTTTAAAATTCCCAGACCCTTCTAGAGCACCCCAGGACACTTCTAAAAGCACCCAGACCCTTCTAGAGCCCCCCCGGACAATTCTAAAAGCCCCCAGACCCTTCTAGAGCCACCCAGGACCCTTCTAAAAGCACCCAGAACCTTCTAGAGCCCCCCAGGACCCATCTACAAGCGCCCAGACCCTTCTAGAGCATCCCAGGACCCTTCTAAAAGCACCCAGACCCATCTAGAGCCTCCCAGGACCCTTCTATAAGCACCCAGACCCTTCTAGAGACTCCCAGGACCTTTCGAAAAGCCCCCAGACCCTTCTAGAGCCAACCAGGACCATTCTAAAAGACCCCAGACACTTCTAGAGCCTCCCAGGACCCTTCTAAAAGCCCCCAGACCATTCTAGAGCATCCCAGGACCCTTCTAAAAGCCTCCAGACCTTTCTAGAGCCACCCAGGGCCCTTCTAAAAGCCCCCAGACCCTTCTAGAGGATCCCAGGACCCTTCTGAAAGCCAGCAGAACATTCTAGAGTCACCCAGGACCCTTCTAAAGGCACCCAGACCCTTCTAGAGCCCCCCCGGACCCTTCTAAAAGGCCCCAGACCCTTCTAGAGACTTCCAGGACCCTTCTGAAAGCCCCCAGAACCTTCTAGAGCCCTCCAGGACCCTTCTAAAAGCCCCCAGACCCTTCTAGAGAATCCGAGGACCCTTCTAAAATTCCCCAGACCCTTCTAGAGCCCCCCCGGACCCTTCTAAAAGCACCCAGACCCTTCTAGAGCCCCCCAGGACCTTTCTAAAATCACCCAGACCCTTCTAGAGGCTCCCCGGACCCTTATAAAAGCACCCAGACCCTTCTAGAGCCTCCCAGTACCCTTCTAAAAGCAACCAGACCCTTCTAGAGAACCCCAGGACCCTTCTAAAAGAACCCAGACCCTTCTAGACCCTCCCCGGATCATTCTAAAAGCCCCCAGAACCTTCTAGAGCCCCCCAGGATCATTCTAAAAGCCCCCAGACCCTTCTAGAGCCCCCTAGGACCCATCTAAAAGCCCCTAGACCCTTCTAGAGGCCCCTAGGACCACTCTAAAAGCCCCCAGACCCTTCTAGACCCTCCCCGGATCCTTCGAAAAGAACCCAGACCCTTCTAGAGCCCCCCAGGATCATTCTAAAAGCCCCCAGACCCTTCTAGAGCCACCCAGTACCCTTCTAAAAGCCCCCAGACCCTTCTAGAGCCCCCCAAGACCCTTCTAAATGCCCCCCAGACCCTTCAAGAGGCACCCAGGGCCCCTCTTAAGGAACCCCGTCCCTTCTAGAGCACCCCAGGACCCTTCTAAATGTCCCCAGACCCTTCTAGAGCCCCCCCGGACCCTTCTAAAAGACCCCAGACCCTTCTAGATGACCCCAGGAGCATTCTGAAAGCCAGCAGAACATTCTAGAGTCACCCAGGACCCTTCTAAAGGCACCCAGACCCTTCTAGAGCCCCCCAGGACCCTTCTAAAAGCGCCTAGACCCTTCTAGAGCATCCGAGGACCCTTCTAAAATTCACCAGACCATTCTAGAGCACCCCAGGACATTTCTAAAAGCACCCAGACCCTTCTAGAGCCCCCTAGGACCCTTCTAAAAGCTCCCAGACCCTTCTAGAGCCACCCAGGACCCTTCTAAAAGCACCCAGAACCTTCTAGAGACCCCAGGACCCTTCTACAAGCCCCAAGACATTTCTAGAGCATCCCAGGACCCTTCTAAAAGCACCCAGACCCATATAGAGCCTCCCAGGACCCTTCTAAAAGCCCCCAGACCCTTCTAGAGACACCCAGGACCCTTCTAAAAGCCCCCAGACCCTTCTAGAGAATCCGAGGACCCTTCTAAAATTCCCCAGACCCTTCTAGAGCCCCCCCGGACCCTTCTAAAAGCCCCCAGACCCTTCTAGAGCCACCCAGGACCATTCTAAAAGCCCCCAGACCATTCTAGAGCCCCCCAGGACCCTTCTAAAAGCCCCCAGACCCTTCTAGAGACCCCCAGGACCCTTCTGAAAGCCCCCAGAACATTCTAGATCCCCCCAGGACCCTTCTAAAAGCCCCCAGACCCTTCTAGAGCATACCAGGACCCTTCTAAAAGCCCCAGACCCTTCTAGAGGCCCCTAGGACCCTTCTAAAAGCCCCAGAACCCTCTAGAGCCACCCAGGAGTCTTCTAAAAGCACCCAGACCCTTCTAGAGCCTCCCAGGACCCTTCTAAACGTACCCAGACCCTTCTAGAGCCCCCCAGGACCATTCTAAAGGCCCCCAGACCTTTCTAGACCCTCCCCGGATCATTCTAAAAGCCCCCAGACCCTTCTAGAGGCCCCCAGGACCCTTCTAAAAGCACCCAGACCATTCTAGAGCCCCCCAGGACCCTTCTAAAGGCCCCCAGACACTTCTAGACCCTCCCTGGATCATTCTAAAAGCCCCCAGATTCTTCTAGAGCCTCCCAGGACCCTTCTAATAGCCCCCCCACCTTTCTAGACCCTCCCCGGATCCTTCTAAATGAACCCAGACCCTTCTAGGGCCCCCCAGAACCCCTCTAAAAGCCTCCAGACCCTTGTAGAGCCCCCCAGGACCCGTCTAAAAGCGCCCAGACCCTTCTAGACCCACCCCTGATCATTCTAAAAGACAGCAGACCCTTCTAAAAGCTCCCAGGACTATTCTAAAAGAACCCAGACCATTCTAGACCCTCCCCGGATTATTCTAAAAGCCCCCAGACCCTTCTAGAGCCCCCCAAGACCCTTCTAAAAGCCTCCAGACCCTTCTAGAGCCCCCCAGGACCCTTCTAAAAGACCCCAGACCCTTCTAGAGCCGCCTAGGATCCTTCAAAAAGCATAAAGACCCTTCTAGACCGTCCCCGGATCATTCTAAAAGACACCAGACCCTTCTAGAGCCCCTCAGGACCCTTCTAAATGCCCCCAGACCCTTCTAGAGAACCCCAGGACCCATCTAAAAGCCCCCAGATCCTTCTAGAGGCCCCGAGGACCCTTCTAAAAGCCCCCAGACCCTTCTAGAGCCCCACAGGACCATTCTAAAAGACCCCAGACCCTTCTAGAGCCCCCAGGACCCTACTAAAACCTCCCAGACCCTTCTAGAGACACCCAGGACCCTTCTAAAAGCCCCCAGACCCTTCTAGACCCTCGCAGGACCCTTCTAAAAGCCCCCAGACCCTTCTTGAGCCCCCCAGGACCCTTCTAAAAGCCCCCAGACCCTTCTAGCGGCACCCAGGACCCTTCTACAAGCCCCCAGACCCTTCTAGAGCCCCCCAGGACCCTTCTAAAAGCACCCAGACCCTTCTAGAGGCCCCCAGGACCCTTCTAAAAGCCCCCAGACCCTTCTAGAGCCCCCCAGGACCCTTCTACAAGCACCCAGACCCTTCTAGAGCCACCCAGGACCCTTCTAAAAGCACCCAGACCCTTCTAGAGGCCCCCAGGACCCGTCT
>JAUNZM010002347.1:0-22672 GCA_033459285.1 Clamator glandarius
GGGGAAGGGGAGGATCCTATAGGGGAGGGGAGATCTGTAGGAGAGGGAGGATCTATAGGAGAGGGGAATCTATAGGAGAGCAGAGATCTATAGGGGAGAGGGATCTATAGGAGGGGGGAGATCTGTAGGGGAGGAGGATCTGTAGGGGAGGGGGATCTATAGGAGAGGGGGATCTATAAGGGAGGGGAGATCTATAGGAGAGGGATCTATAGAGGAGAGGGATCTATAGGGGAGAGGGATCTATAGGAGGGGGGAGATCTGTAGGGGAGGAGGATCTGTAGGGGAGGGGGATCTATAGGAGAGGGGGTTCTATAGGAGAGGGAAGATCTGTAGGGAAGGGGGATCTATAGGGTAGGGGGATCTATAAGGGAGGGGAGATCTGTAGGAGAGGGATCTATAGGGGAGAGGGATCTATAGGGGAGGGGGGTCTATAGGGGCACTGTCTAACACTGCTCTCTTTCTCTTCCAGCCTTTTCCAGTGCTCCCAGTGCCCCCCCAGTGCTCCCAGTGCCCCCCACAGCGCTCCCAGTGCCACCCCAGCTCTCCCAGTACCCTCCCAGCGCTCCCAGTTACCCCCCCAGCGCTCCCAGTTACCCTTCAGCACTCCCAGTCCCCCCCCCCAGTGCTCCCAGTACCCCCCCCCAGTGCTCCCAGTCTAATCCCAGTGCTCCCAGTGCCCCCCCCAGTGCGGTCACTATGTTCCTGGTGAAGGGGCTGCTGGGGGGCGGGGGGGGTGGGGGTGGCGGGGGGCTCCCCGGGGGCATCGGCTCCGTGCTGGGGGGGCTCCTGAGCGGGGGGGGGCGGTGGCGGCGGAGCTGGAGGGGCCATGGGGGTCCTGGGGGGCGTCATCAGCGCCATCAGGTGAGGGGGGGGGACTGGGAGTACTGGGAGGGACTGGGGGGTACTGGGAGGGGGGCGAGGGGAGGACATTGGGGACGAGGAGGGGACTGGGAGCACTGGGGGGGTTGGCGGGGGGGACACTGGGGATGAGGAGGGAACTGGGAGGCACTGAGGGAGACACCGGGGACATAGAGGGGACTGGGAGCACTGGGAGGGACTGGGGGGATCTGGGGGGGCACTGGGGACGAGGAGGGGACTGGGAGCACTGGGAGGGACTGGGAGCACTGGGAGGGACTGGGGGGAAGGAGGGGACTGGGAGCACTGGGAGGGACTGGGGGGATCTGTGGGGGCACTGGGGACGAGGAGGGGACTGGGAGCACTGGGAGGGACTGGGAGGGTCTGGGGGGATATTGGGGATGTGGAGGGGACTGGGAGCACTGGGAGGGACTGGGAGCACTGGGAGGGACTGGGAGCACTGGGAGGGACTGGAAGGGTCTGGGGGGATATTGGGGATGTGGAGGGGACTGGGAGCACTGGGAGGGACTGGGAGCACTGGAAGGGGGTGAGGGGGGACACCGGGGACGTGGAGGGGACTGGGAGCACTGGGGGAGGGACTGGGAAGACACTGGTGGGGGGGACACTGGGGATGTGGAGGGGACTGGGAGCACTGGGAAGGACTGGGAGGCACTGGTGGGGGGGACACTGGGGATGTGGAGGGGACTGGGAGCACTGGGGGAGGGACTGGGAAGACACTGGTGGGGGGGGACACTGGGGATGTGGAGGGGACTGGGAGCACTGGGAAGGACTGGGAGGCACTGGGTGGGGGGGGACACTGGGGATGTGGAGGGGACTGGGAGCACTGGGAGGGACTGGGAGGCACTGGGTGGGGGGACACTGGGGACGTGGAGGGGACTGGGAGACACTGAGGGGGGTGACAAGGAGGGGGTGACATGGAAGGTGACCTCGGGGGGGGGGGCGGGGGTGACACGGTTTGGGGGGTGACAATGGGGGGGTCCCTGTCTCACTCTGACCCCCCCCTTCCCCCCCCCCCCCCCCCCCCGCCACCGCAGCGAAGCAGCCGCCCAGTACAACCCTGAGCCCCCGGTAAGTGTCCCCTGACACACCCCCCCCCCCCCCCAAAAAAAAAGAGCTGGGGACCCCGAAAAAAAAGGTGGGGACCTCCTTGAACCCCCTGACCCCCCTAGCCCCCCCGTACCCACATCTCCACCGTGGACGCCAATGAGAGTGAGGAGGTTCGGCAGTTCCGCAGGCTCTTTGCTCAGCTCGCCGGGGACGTGAGTGACCCCCCCAAATCCCTGTGACCCCCCCCAGATCCCTCTGACCCCCCCAGATCCTCCCCAGATCCCTCTGACCCCCCCCAGACCCCCCCCGCGGATCCCTCAGACCCCCCCAAATCCCTCTGACCCCCCCAGACCCTCCCCCTCGGATCCTCTCCCAGTCCCTCTGACCCCCCCCCCAAATCCCTCTGACCCCCCCAGACCCCCCCCCCGGATCCCTCTGACCCCACAAATCCCTCTGACCCCCCCCCAGACCCCCCCCCTGGATCCCTCTGACCCCACAAATCCCTCTGACCCCCCCAGACCCTCCCCCCCCTGACCCCCCCAGACCCTCCCCCCCGGATCCTCTCCCAGTCCCTCTGACCCGCCCCCCAAATCTCTCTGACCCCCCCAGACCCCCCCCCCGGATCCCTCTGACCCCCCCAAATCCCTGCTGACCCCCCCAGACCCTCCCCCTCGGATCCTCTCCCTGTCCCTCTGACCCCCCCCCCAAATCCCTCTGACCCCCTCAGACCCCTCCCCGATCCCTCTGTCCCCACAAATCCCTCTGACCCGCCCCAGAAGCCCCCCCCCAAATCCCTCTGACCCCCTCAGACCCCTCCCCGGATCCCTCTGACCCCACAAATCCCTCTGACCCGCCCCAGACCCCCCCCCCGGATCCCTCTGACCCCCCCAAATCCCTCTGACCCCCCCAGACCCCCCCGCGATCCCTCTGACCCCCCCAAATCCCTCTGACCCCCCCAGACCCCCCCCGGATCCCTCTGACCCCCCCAAATCCCTCTGACCCCCCCCAGACCCCCCCCCCCGGATCCTCTCCCAGTCTCTCTGACCCCCCCCCCAAATCCCTCTGACCCCCCCAGACCCCCCCCGGATCCCTCTGACCCCCCCCAGACCCCCCCTGGATCCTCTCCCAGTCCCTCTGACCCCCCCAAATCCCTCTGACCCCCCCCAGACCCTCCCCCCCGGATCCTCTCCCAGTCCCTCTGACGCCCCCCCCAAATCCCTCTGACCCCCCCAGACTCCCCCCGGATCCCTCCGACCCCCCCAAATCCCTCTGACCCCCCAGACCCCTCCCCGGATCCCTCTGACCCCACAAATCCCTCTGACCCGCCCCAGACCCCCCCCCGGATCCCTCTGACCCCCCCAAATCCCTCTGACCCCCCCAGACCCCCCCGCGGATCCCTCTGACCCCCCCAAATCCCTCTGACCCCCCCAGACCCCCCCCCGGATCCCTCTGACCCCCCCAAATCCCTCTGACCCCCCCCGACCCCCCCCCGGATCCTCTCCCAGTCTCTCTGACCCCCCCCCCAAATCCCTCTGACCCCCCCAGACCCCCCCGGATCCCTCTGACCCCCCCCAGACCCCCCCTGGATCCTCTCCCAGTCCCTCTGACCCCCCCAAATCCCTCTGACCCCCCCAGACTCCCCCGGATCCCTCCGACCCCCTCAAATCCCTCTGACCCCCCCAGACCCTCCCCCCCGGATCCTCTCCCAGTCCCTCTGACCCCCCCCCCAAATCCCTCTGACCCCCCAGACTCCCCCCGGATCCTCTGACCCCCCCAAATCCCTCTGACCCACCCAGACCCTCCCCCTCGGATCCTCTCCCAGTCCCTCTGACCCCCCCCCAAATCCCTCTGACCCCCCCAGACCCCTCCCCGGATCCCTCTGACCCCACAAATCCCTCTGACCCCCCCCAGACCCTCCCCCCCAGATCCTCTCCCAGTCCCTCTGACCCCCCCCCACCCCCAAATCCCTCTGGCCCCCCCAGATCCCCCCCAGATAGAGGGATTTGGGGTGTCAGAGTGGGAGGATCCCAATTTGGGGGGTCCCCAGTTTTGGGATTGGAGGGGTTAGAGTGGGGAGGATCCGAGTTTAGAGGGTCAGGAATTAGGGGGGGACCCCAATTTGGGGGGATTTGGGGGGGTCAGGCTGGGGAGGATCCCAGTTTGGGGATTTGGAGGGCGTCAGGGTTGGGGGGATCCCAGTTTGGGGGGCCCGGAGTTGGGGAGGACCCCAGTTTGGGGGTTGGGGGGGGGTCAGGTTGAGGGGATCCCAGTTTGGGGCATCAGGAGTTGAGGGGGGGACCCCATTTTGGGGATTGGGGGGTTCGGAGTGGGGAGGATGCCAGTTTAGAGGGTCAGGAATTAGGGGGGAGCCCCAGTTTGGGGGGTCAGGAATTGAGGGGGGCCCCCAGTTTGGGGGTTGGGGGGGTCAGGGTTGAGGGGATCCCAGTTTGAGGGGTCAGGAATTGAGGAGGACACCCCAGTTTGGGGGATTTGGGGGGGGTCAGGGTGGGGAGCATCCCAGTTTGGGGATTTGGGGGGCGTCAGGGTTGGGGGGATCCCAGTTTGGGGGGCCAGGAGTTGGGGGGGACCCCAGTTTGGGGGCTGGGGGGGAGTCAGGGTTGAGGGGATCCCAGTTTGGGGGGTCAGGAATTGAGGGGGGGACCCCATTTGGGGGATTGGGGGGTCAGAGTGGGGAGGATGCCAGTTTAGAGGGTCAGGAATTAGGAGGGGACCCCAGTTTGGGGATTGGGGGGTTCAGAGTGTTGAGGATCCCAGTTTGGGGGGTCAGGAATTGAGGGGGGAACCCCAGTTTGGGGGTTGGGGGGGTCAGGGTCGGGAGATCCCAGTTTGGGGATTTGGGGGGCGTCAGGGTTGGGGGGGATCCCAGTTTGGGGGGCCAGGAGTTGGGGGGGGAACCCAGTTTGGGGGTTGGGGGGATCAGGGTTGAGGGGATCCCAGTTTGGGGGGTCAGGAATTGAGGAGGGGACCCCAGTTTGGGGGGATTTGGGGGGATCAGAGTGGGGAGGATCCCAGTTTGGGGGGTCAGGAATTAGGAGGGGACCCTAGTTTGGGGATTGGGGGGTTCAGAGTGGGGAGGATCCAGTTTGGGGGGTCAGGAATTGAGGGGGGGACCCCAGTTTGGGGGTTGGGGGGGTCAGGGTCGGGGGATCCCAGTTTGGGGATTTGGGGGGGGTCAGAGTGGGGAGAATCTCAGTTTAAGGGGTCAGGAATTGGGGGGGGGACCCTAATTTGGGGTGTCCCCCCCCAGGACATGGAGGTTAGCCCCACTGAGCTAATGAACATCCTCAATAAAGTCGTCACCCCGCCGTGAGTTTTTTTTGGGGGGGGGGAACATGAGGAGGGGGGGCCAAGGAGGTCCCTGTGTTGTCTCTGGCCCCCCCAAATCCCAAAAATGGGGGGGGGGGGGGGGGGAGGCGGCACAACCTCATAGCAGCCCTTGGAGAATCCCCGCTGGGGGGGGGCATGGGAAAAAAGCCTCTAAACCCCTGATTTTGGTGAAAATGGGGGGGGGGACACACACACACACTGGTTTGGGGGAGGGGGTCCCAGAGCCCAAGGCCCCCCCCCCCAAAAAAAATTATTTGGGGACACCCCCCCCCCCCCCAAAGATCCTGACCTGAAGACGGATGGATTCGGGCTGGACACGTGTCGGAGCATGGTGGCCGTTATGGATGTATCCGGGGGGGCAATTTTGGGGGGGGCAGGGGGAGTTTGGGGGTTCAGGGGGGTTTGAGGGGGGTCCCAGGGGTTTGGGGGGGGGAGAGATTGGGGATACGGGGGTGCGGGGGGGAGGGATGTTCTATATGGGGATAAGGGGGGGGCATGTTCTATATTGGGGGGGTCAGGGGGGTTTGGGGGGGGGTCCCAGGGGTTTGGGGGGGGGAGAGATTGGGGATACGGGGGTGCGGGGGGGAGGGATGTTCTATATGGGGATAAGGGGGGGGCATGTTCTATATTGGGGGGGTCAGGGGGGTTTGGGGGGGGTCCCAGGGGTTTGGGGGGGGGAGAGATTGGGGATACGGGGGTGCGGGGGGGAGGGATGTTCTATATGGGGATAAGGGGGGGGCATGTTCTATATTGGGGGGGTCAGGGGGGTTTGGGGGGGGTCCCAGGGGTTTGGGGGGGGAGAGATTTGGGATATGGGGTGGGGGGAGAAGGATGTTCTATATGGGGATGGGGGGGGGCATGTTCTATATGGGGGGGCACCTATATGAGGGGATAAGTGGGGGGGCTTGTTCCATGTGGGGGGGCACCTATATGAGGGGATAAGTGGGGGGGCATGTTCTATATGGGGGGGTTCGGGGGGTCAGGGGGTTTGGGGGGGGGGTCCCCAGGGGTTTTGGGGGGGGAGAGATTTGGGGATACGGGGGGGGGGGGGGGAGGGATGTGCTATATGGGGATAAGGGGGGGCACATTCTATGTGGGGGGGCACCTATATGAGGGGATAAGTGGGGGGGCTTGTTCTGTATGGGGGGGTAAAGGGAGGGTCGAGAATATTGGGGTCTGGGGGGGGTGTAAGATATTTGGGGGGGTTCAGAGGGAGTTGGGGGGGGTTGAAAGTTGGGGGGGGGGTGGGTATTGTGTGGAGCCAGAGGGATTTGGGGGGGGGGGGGGGCTTTGGGGGGGTGGGCACTGGGGATGAGGAGGGGACTGGGAGCACTGGGAGGGACTGGAAGACGCTGGGAGCACTGAGGGGGGACTGGGAGACATTGGGGGGGGACACTGGGGACGTGGTGGGGACTGGGAGCACTGGGAGGGGGAACTGGGAGACAGTGGGGGAGGGTTTGGGGGACAATGGGAGGGGACTGGGAGCACTGGGAGAGACTGGGGGGGACACTGGGGACGTGGTGGGGACTGGGAGCACTGGGAGGGGGGACTGGGAGACAGTGGGGGAGGGTTTGGGGGACAATGGGAGGGGACTGGGAGCACTGGGAGAGACTGGGGGGGACATTGGGGACGTGGTGGGGACTGGGAGCACTGGGAGGGGGAACTGGGAGACAGTGGGGGAGGGTTTGGGGGACAATGGGAGGGGACTGGGAGCACTGGGAGAGACTGGGGGGGACACTGGGGACGTGGTGGGGACTGGGAGCACTGGGAGGGGGGACTGGGAGACAGTGGGGGAGGGTTTGGGGGACAATGGGAGGGGACTGGGAGCACTGGGAGAGACTGGGGGGGACATTGGGGACGTGGTGGGGACTGGGAGCACTGGGAGGGGGAACTGGGAGACAGTGGGGGAGGGTTTGGGGGACAATGGGAGGGGACTGGGAGCACTGGGAGAGACTGGGGGGGACACTGGGGACGTGGTGGGGACTGGGAGCACTGGGAGGGGGGACTGGGAGACAGTGGGGGAGGGTTTGGGGGACAATGGGAGGGGACTGGGAGCACTGGGAGAGACTGGGGGGGACATTGGGGACATGGAGGGGACTGGGAGCACTGGGAGGGGGGACTGGGAGACAGTGGGGGAGGGTTTGGGGGACAATGGGAGGGGACTGGGAGCACTGGGAGAGACTGGGGGGGACACTGGGGATGTGGAGGGGACTGGGAGCACTGGGAGGGGGGACTGGGAGACAGTGGGGGAGGGTTTGGGGGACAATGGGAGGCACTGGGAGCACTGGGAGAGACTGGGGGGGACACTGGGGATGTGGAGGGGACTGGGAGCACTGGGAGGGGGGACTGGGAGACAGTGGGGGAGGGTTTGGGGGACAATGGGAGGGGACTGGGAGCACTGGGAGAGACTGGGGGGGACATTGGGGACATGGAGGGGACTGGGAGCACTGGGAGGGGGACTGGGAGACAGTGGGGGAGGGTTTGGGGGACAATGGGAGGGGACTGGGAGCACTGGGAGAGACTGGGGGGGACACTGGGGATGTGGAGGGGACTGGGAGCACTGGGAGGGGGGACTGGGAGACAGTGGGGGAGGGTTTGGGGGACAATGGGAGGGACTGGGAGCACTGGGAGAGACTGGGGGGGACACTGGGGACGTGGAGGGGACTGGGAGCACTGGGAGGGGGGACTGGGAGGACGACAGTGGGGGAGGGTTTGGGGGACAATGGGAGGGGACTGGGAGCACTGGGAGAGACTGGGGGGGACATTGGGGACATGGAGGGGACTGGGAGCACTGGGAGGGGGGACTGGGAGACAGTGGGGGAGGGTTTGGGGGACAATGGGAGGGGACTGGGAGCACTGGGAGAGACTGGGGGGGACACTGGGGATGTGGAGGGGACTGGGAGCACTGGGAGGGGGGACTGGGAGACAGTGGGGGAGGGTTTGGGGGACAATGGGAGGGACTGGGAGCACTGGGAGAGACTGGGGGGGACATTGGGGACATGGAGGGGACTGGGAACACTGGGAGGGGGGACTGGGAGACAGTGGGGGAGGGTTTGGGGGACAATGGGAGGGGACTGGGAGCACTGGGAGGGACTGGGAGACACTGATCGAGGGGACACTGGGGACATGGAGGGGACTGGGGGCACTGGGAGGGGACTAGAAGACACTGGTGGGGGGGACATTGGGGATGTGGAGGGGACTGGGAGCACTGGGAGGGACTGGGAGACACTGGTCGGGGGGACACTGGGGACGTGGAGGGGACTGGGAGCACTGGGAGAGGGGACTGGGAGACACTGGGGGAGGGTTTGGGGGACAATGGGAGGGACTGGGAGCACTGGGAGAGACTGGGGGGACTGGGGGGGGACATTGGGGACGTGGAGGGGACTGGGAGCACTGGGAGAGACTGGGGGGGACTGGGGGGTGACATTGGGGACTTGGAGGGGACTGGGAGCACTGGGAGGGACTGGGAGACACTGGTGGGGGGACACTGGGCATGTGGAGGGGACTGGGAGCACTGGGAGGGGGGGACTGGGAGACACTGGGGGAGGGTTTGGGGGACAATGGGAGGGACTGGGAGCACTGGGAGAGACTGGGGGGGACTAGGGGGGGGACATTGGGGATGTGGAGGGGACTGGGAGCACTGGGAGGGACTGGGAGACACTGGTCGGGGGGGACACTGGGGACGTGGAGGGGACTGGGAGCACTGGGAGGGACTGGGAGACACTGGGGGAGGGTTTGGGGGACAATGGGAGGGACTGGGAGCACTGGGAGAGACTGGGGGGGACTGGGGGGGACATTGGGGACGTGGAGGGGACTGGGAGCACTGGGAGAGACTGGGAGACGCTGGTCGGGGGGACACTGGGGACGTGGAGGGGACTGGGAGCACTGGGAGAGACTGGGAGACACTGGGTTGGGGGGACATTGGGATGTGGAGGGGACTGGGAGCACTGGGAGAGACTGGGAGACACTGGGTGGGGGGGGGACATTGGTGACGTGGAGGGGACTGGGAGCACTGGGAGGGACTGGGAGTCACTGGGTGGGGGGGACATTGGGGACGTGGAGGGGACTGGGAGTGACTGGGAGGGACTGGGACACACGGGGGTTGGACACTGGGGATGTGGAGGGGACTGGGAGCACTGGGAGAGACTGGGAGACTGGGTGGGGGGGGACATTGGTGACGTGGAGGGGACTGGGAGCACTGGGAGGGACTGGGAGACGCTGGTCGGGGGGGACACTGGGGACAGTGGAGGGGACTGGGAGCACTGGGAGGGACTGGGAGACACTGGGTGGGGGGGGACATTGGGGACATGGAGGGGACTGGAGAGCACTGGGAGGGACTGGGAGCACTGGGAGGAACTGGGAGACACTGGGTGGGGGGGACATTGGGGACGTGGAGGGGACTGGGAGCACTGGGAGGGACTGGGAGACACTGGGAGGGACTGGGAGACACTGGGTGGGGGGGACATTGGGGACGTGGAGGGGACTGGGAACACTGGGAGGGACTGGGAGACACTGGGTGGGGGGACATTGGGGACGTGGAGGGGACTGGGAACACTGGGAGGGACTGGGAGACACTGGGTGGGGGGGACATTGGGGACATAGAGGGGACTGGGAGCACTGGGAGGGACTGGGAGGCACTGGTGGGGGGGACACTGGGGTCATGGAGGGGACTGGGAACACTGGGAGGGACTGGGAGACACTGGGTGGGGGGGACATTGGGGACGTGGAGGGGACTGGAGCACTGGGAGGGACTGGGAGACACTGGGTGGGGGGGACATTGGGGACATAGAGGGGACTGGGAGCACTGGGAGGACTGGGAGGCACTGGGTGGGGGGGACATTGGGGACATAGAGGGGACTGGGAGCACTGGGAGGGACTGGAGGCACTGGGTGGGGGGGACATTGGGGACATAGAGGGGACTGGGAACACTGGGAGGGACTGGGAGGGACTGGGTGGGAGGGGACATTGGGGACATAGAGGGGACTGGGAGCACTGGGAGTTGAATGTTTTTTGGGGGGGGGGGGGTTGAGGGTATTGTGGGGAGCCAGAGGGATTTGGGGGGGGCTTTGGGGGGGAGCTCGAGGCTATGGGAGGGGGGGGATTTGGGGGGGCCTCTTTGCACCCCAAAAGTCCTTGACCCCCCCCCCCAAAAAGAGCGACACACGACGGGAAACTCGGCTTCGAGGAGTTCAAGTACCTGTGGGGCAACATCAAGCGGTGGCAGGTGGGGGGGGACCCCAAAAATCTAGAGGGGGACCCCAAAAATCTAGAGGGGGACCCCAAAATTGGGGGGGGGACCCCAAAAGACCCCAGAATCAGGGGGGACCCAGAAACCAGGGAGGATCTTGATACCGGGTTGGGGGGAGCGGATCCAGAAATTGGGGGGACCTCAAAAATTCAAAGGGGACCCCAAAAATCAGGGTGGGAGAAATGAGGGGAGACACCCCAAAATGTTGGGGGGGGGGAGAGTTGAAAATGGAGGGGGGGCAAAATCTAGGGGAGCCCAAAAATTTAGAGAGGAACCCCAAAAATCTAGAGGGGGGCCCCAAAATCGGAGGCACCCCAAAATCTATAGGGCGACCCCAAAATGTGAGGGGGAGCAAAATCTAGGGGACCGCAAAAATCTAGAGAAGGATCCCAAAAATCTAAAGGGGGACCCCAAAATCAGAGGGCCTAAAAATTAGGGAACCCCAAAATCTACAGGGGGACCCCAGAATGGGAGGGGGGGGGAAACTCAAAAATATGGGGATGCTCCAAAATCTAAGGGACCTCAAAAATTTAGAAGGGGATCTCACAAAATCTAGGGGGGACCCCAAAATCTAGAGAGGGACCCCAAATTGGGGGTGGTAACTCAAAAATGGGGCATGCCCCATAATCTAGGGGACCCCAAAAATTTAGAGAGGGAACCCAAAATCTACAGGGGGATCCCAATGTTGGGGGGGGGGGTCGTGGGTATTCATGGGGGACCCCAAAATTGAGGGGGGGGGGGAGAAGGTCATGGGAATCCACGGGGGACCCCAAAATTGCGGGGAGGTTGTGGGAATTCATGGGGGACCCCAAACTGGGGAGGTTTCTGTATGGAGATTGGGGGAGTTGGGGGGGGTAGGGATTGGGGGGGGGCAGATATTGGGGTGCTGGGGGTCCCCCTATAACTCTGCCCTCCCCCCCAGTGTGTGTACAAGCAGTTCGACTCCGATCGCTCCGGAACTATTGGGGCGCAGGAGCTGCCGGGGGCGCTCGAGGCCGCAGGTTTGGGGGGGGGGGGGGAAGGTTTTGGGGGGCTAAGGGGAGATTTGGCAAGGGGGGGTCACGGTTATTGGGAGGGGTGAAGGTTTTGGGGGGGCTGAAGGGGGATTGGGGGGGGCAAGGGGGCTGGAGGGGGGAGATCAAGGTTATTGGGGGGAAGGTTGAAGGTTTTGGGGGGCTGAGAGGGGATTTGGGGGGGTCAAAGGTATTGCGGGGGGGTTGAAGGTTTTGGGGGGCTGAGGGTGGATTTGGGGGGGTTAAGGTTATTGTGGGGATTGAAGATTTTGGGGGGGCTGAGGGGGATGGGGGTCAAGGTTATTGGGGGATTGAGGGTTTTGGGGGGCTGAGGGGGGATTTGAGGGGGTCAAGGTTATTAGGGGGGTTGAGGGTTTTGGGGGGCTGAGGGGGGATTTGGGGGGGTCAAGGTTATTAGGGGGGTTGAAGGTTTTGGGGGGTTGAGGGTGGATTTGGAGGGGTTAAGGTTATTGGGGTTGAGGGTTTTGGGGGGCTGAGGGTGGGTTTGGGGGGGGTTAAGGTTATTGGGGGGTTGAGGGTTTTGGGGGGCTGAGGGTGGATTTGGAGGGGTCAAGGTTATTGGGGGGTTGAAGGTTTTGGGGGGCTGAGAGGGGATTGGGGGGGTCAAGGTTATTGGGGGGGTTAAGGTTTTGAGGGGCTGAGGGGGGATTTGGAGGGGTCAAGGTTATTGGGGGGGGTTGAAGGTTTTGGGGGGGCTGAGGGGGGATTGGGGGGCCCAGGGCGGCTGGGGTGGGGTGGGGGTCAAGGTTACTGGGGGGCAGGTTGAAGGTTTTAGGGGCTATGGGGAGATTTGGGGGGGGGTCAGAGGTCTTGCGAGGGGGTTGAAGGTTTTGGGGGGCTGAGAGGGGATTTGAGGGGTCAAGGTTATTGGGGGTCAGATGGAAGATTTTGGGGGGCTGAGAGGGGATTGGGGGCTGGATCAAGATTATTGGGGGGTTGAAGGTTTTGGGGGGCTGTGGGGGATGTGGGGTCAAGGTTATTAGGAGGGTGGACGGTTTTGGGGGGTTGAGGGGGGATTTGGGGGGGTCAAGGTTATTGGGGGGGTTGAAGGTTTTTGGGGGGTCACAGGGGCTTTGGGGAGTCAGGGGGTTCGGGGGCTGATTTAGGGGGGTCTCACCCCTTTTTTTTGCCCCCCCCCCCCCCAGGTTTCCGGCTGCCCCCCCCAATGTGGGGGGTCCTGAGCCGCCGTTACGGGGACGAGGGGGGGAACCTCGACTTCGACAACTTCATCAGCTGCCTCGTGCGCCTCGACGCCATGTTCCGTACGAGGGGGGGGACGGGGGGGGCACGTTCTATATGGGGGTACGGGGGGGCACGTTCTATATGGGGTAAAGGGGGGGGCATATTCTATATGGGAGTAAAGGGGGGGGCATGTTCTATATGGGAGTAAAGGGGGGGGCATGTTCTATATGGGAGTAAAGGGGGGGGCATGTTCTATATGGGGGTACGGGGGGTCATGTTCTATATGGGAGTAAAGGGGGGGGCATATTCTATATGGGAGTAAAGGGGGGGCATGTTCTATATGGGAGTAAAGGGGGGGCATGTTCTATATGGGGGTACGGGGGGTCATGTTCTATATGGGAGTAAAGGGGGGGGCATGTTCTATATGGGGGTAAAGGGGGGGCATGTTCTATATGGGACTATAGGGGGGCATGTTCTATATGGGGTAAAGGGGGGGCATGTTCTATATGGGGGTACGGGGGGGCATGTTCTATATGGGGGTAAAGGGGGGGCATGTTCTATATGGGAGTAAAGGGGGGGCATATTCTATATGGGGTAAAGGGGGGGCATGTTCTATATGGGGGTACGGGGGGGCATGTTCTATATGGGGGTACGGGGGGGCATGTTCTATATGGGGGTAAAGGGGGGGCATGTTCTATATGGGGGTAAAGGGGGGGCATGTTCTATATGGGAGTAAAGGGGGGGCATATTCTATATGGGGTAAAGAGGGGGCATGTTCTATATGGGGGTACGGGGGGGGCATGTTCTATATGGGGTAAAGGGGGGGGCATGTTCTATATGGGGGTACGGGGGGCATGTTCTATATGGGGTAAAGGGGGGGGCATGTTCTATATGGGGGTACGGGGGGCATGTTCTATATGGGGTAAAGGGGGGGGCATATTCTATATGGGAGTAAAGGGGGGACACGTTCTATATGGGGTAAAGGGGGGGGCATATTCTATATAGGAGTAAAGGGGGGGCACGTTCTATATGGGGTAAAGGGGGGGCATGTTCTATATGGGACTAAAGGGGGGGCATGTTCTATATGGGGGTAAATGGGGGGCATGTTCTATATGGGGATAAGGGGGGGCATGTTCTATATGGGGATAAGGGGGGTCATGTTCTATATGGGACTAAAGGGGGGGCATGTTCTATATGGGGATAAGGGGGGGCATGTTCTATATGGGGGTAAATGGGGGGCATGTTCTATATGGGGATAAGGGGGGGCATGTTCTATATGGGGGTAAATGGGGGGCATGTTCTATATGGGGGTACGGGGGGGGCATGTTCTATATGGGACTAAAGGGGGGGCATGTTCTATATGGGGGTACGGGGGGGCATGTTCTATATGGGGGTAAAGGGGGGTATGTTCTATATGGGGATAAGGGGGGGCATGTTCTATATGGGGATAAGGGGGGGGCATGTTCTATATGGGGGTAAAGGGGGGGTCATGTTCTATATGGGACTAAAGGGGGGGCATGTTCTATATGGGGGTAAAGGGGGGGGCGTGTTTTATATGGGGATATGGGGGGGCATGTTCTATATGAGGATAAGGGGGGGCATGTTCTATATGGGGATGGGGGGGCATGTTCTATATGGGGGTAAAGGGGGGGGCATGTTCTATATCGGGATAAGGGGGGACATGTACTATATGGGGTAAAGGGGGGGCATGTTCTGTATGGGGGTACGGGGGGGCATGTTCTATATGGGGGTGCACCTATATGGGGGGGTTAAGGGGAGCACGTTCTATATGGGGGTCATATTCTATATGGGGGGGGCCATCTATATTGGGGAGTAAAGGGGGGGCCTATTCGATATGGGGGGATAAAGAGAGGGCGTGTTCTATATGGGGGGCACATATGTATATGGGGGGGCACCTATATGGGGGAGGAAAGGGGGGGCGGTTTCTATATGGTGGGTAAAAGGGATCATGTTCTATATGGGGGGTAAATAGGGGCCATTTTCTATATGGGGGGGCAAGGTTGGAGGTGGGGGGTCCAGGCTGGGATGGTGTCTGGGGGGGGCCGAGGGGGAGTAGTTTGGGGTCTCAAGAAGCAGGGGGGAAGGAGGGTGACCCAGGTTTTGGGGGGTGTGTGTCCCCCCCCCCAGGTGCCTTCAAGTCCCTGGATCGGGATGGGAGCGGGCAGATCCGCGTCAGCCTGCAGGAGGTGGGAGCTGGGGGGGGGGCCCTACAGCCCCTATAGGACCCCAGGAGCCCCTCTGTGCTCCTACAACCCCTGCTGGGCCCCTATAGCCCCTGTAGGGTCCCTATAGCTCCTTTGTCCACCTATAGCCCTCTTATAACCCTTGTGTGCCCCTATGGCCCCCCCATAACCTCTGTAGCCCCTCTATAGCTCCTATGTCCCCCTATAGTACCCTATAACCCCTATCACCCCACTGTAGCCCCCTTATAACCCCTGTGTGCCCCTATAGCCCCCCTATAACCCCTATAGCCCCACTATAGCTCCTATGTCCCCCTATAGTCCCCTATAACCCCTATCACCCCACTGTAGCCCCCTTATAACCCCTGTGTGCCCCTATAGCCCCCCTATAACCCCTATGGCCCCACTATAGCTCCTATGTCCCCCTATAGTCCCCTATAACCCCTATCACCCCACTGTAGCCCCCTTATAACCCCTGTGTGCCCCGATAGCCCCCCTATAACCCCTATAGCCCCACTATAGCTCCTATGTCCCCCTATAGTCCCCTATAACCCCTATCACCCCACTGTAGCCCCCTTATAACCCCTGTGTGCCCCTATAGCCCCCCTATAACCCCTATGGCCCCACTATAGCTCCTATGTCCCCCTATAGTCCCCTATAACCCCTATCACCCCACTGTAGCCCCCTTATAACCCCTGTGTGCCCCTATAGCCCTCTATAACTCCTATAGACCCACTATAGCTCCTATAGTCCCCTATAACCCCTATCACCCCACTATAGCCCCCTCATAACCCCTGTGTGCCCCTATAGCCCCCCTATAACCCCTATAGCCCCACTATAGCTCCTATGTCCCCCTATAGTCCCCTATAACCCCTATCACCCCACTGTAGCCCTCTTATAACCCCTGTGTGCCCCGATAGCCCCCCTATAACCCCTATAGCCCCACTATAGCTCCTATGTCCCCCCTATAGTCCCCTATAACCCCTATCACCCCACTATAGCCCCCTCATAACCCCTGTGTGCCCCTATAGCCCTCTATAACCCCTATAGCCCCACTATAGCCCCTGTGCGCCCCTATAGTCCCCTATAACCCCTATCACCCCACTGTAGCCCCCTTATAACCCCTGTGTGCCCCTATAGCCCCCCTATAACCCCTATAGCCCCACTATAGCCCCTGTGCGCCCCTATAGTCCCCTATAACCCCTATCACCCCACTGTAGCCCCCTTATAACCCCTGTGTGCCCCTATAGCCCCCCTATAACCCCTATAGCCCCACTATAGCTCCTATGTCCCCCTATAGTCCCCTATAACCCCTATCACCCCACTGTAGCCCCCTTATAACCCCTGTGTGCCCCTATAGCCCTCTATAACTCCTATAGACCCACTATAGCTCCTATAGTCCCCTATAACCCCTATCACCCCACTATAGCCCCCTCATAACCCCTGTGTGCCCCGATAGCCCTCTATAACCCCTATAGCCCCACTATAGCCCCTGTGCGCCCCTATAGTCCCCTATAACCCCTATCACCCCACTGTAGCCCCCTTATAACCCCTGTGTGCCCCTATAGCCCCCCTATAACCCCTATAGCCCCACTATAGCCCCTGTGCGCCCCTATAGTCCCCTATAACCCCTATCACCCCACTGTAGCCCCCTTATAACCCCTGTGTGCCCCTATAGCCCTCTATAACCCCTATAGCCCCACTATAGCCCCTGTGCGCCCCTATAGTCCCCTATAACCCCTATCACCCCACTGTAGCCCCCTTATAACCCCTGTATGCCCCTATAGCCCCCCTATAACCCCTATAGCCCCACTATAGCTCCTATGTCCCCCTATAGTCCCCTATAACCCCTATCACCCCACTGTAGCCCCCTTATAACCACTGTGTGCCCCTATAGCCCTCTATAACCCCTATAGCCCCACTATAGCTCCTATGTCCCCCTATAGTCCCCTATAACCCCTATCACCCCACTGTAGCCCCCTTATAACCCCTGTGTGCCCCTATAGCCCCCCTATAACCCCCATAGCCCCACTATAGCTCCTATGTCCCCCTATAGTCCCCTATAACCCCTATCACCCCACTGTAGCCCCCTTATAACCCCTGTGTGCCCCTATAGCCCCCCTATAACCCCTATGGCCCCTCTATAGCTCCTATGTCCCCCTATAGTCCCCTATAACCCCTATCACCCCACTGTAGCCCCCTTATAACCCCTGTGTGCCCCGATAGCCCCCCTATAACCCCTATAGCCCCACTATAGCTCCTATGTCCCCCTATAGTCCCCTATAACCCCTATCACCCCACTGTAGCCCCCTTATAACCCCTGTGTGCCCCTATAGCCCTCTATAACCCCTATAGCCCTCTATAACCCCTATAGCCCCACTATAGCCCATGTGTCCCACTAGAGCCCCCGTGTGCCCCTATAGACCCTGTGGGTCCTCTGTTGCCCCTCTATAGCCCCTGTGTCCCCCTATAGCCTCCTATAATCCCGGTAGCCCCAATGTGCCCCTATAACTGCTATACCCCCTGTGTGCCCCATAGCTCCTGTGTCCCCCTATAGCCCCTGTGCGCCCCTATAGCCCCCTATAACCCCTATAGCTCCACTATAGCTCTTATGTCCCCATATAACCCCTATAGCCCCTGTGAGTCCCTACAGCCCCTGTGATTCCCCTGTTGAACCCCTATAACCCCTGTGTGCCCCTATAGCCCCCTATATCCCCACTATAGCCCCTGTGTGCCCCTATAGCTCCCTATAACTGCTATACCCCCTGTGGGTTCCCTGTTGCCCCCCTATAGCCCCTGTAGGTCCCCTGTTGCCCCCCTATAGCTCCTGTGTCTCCCTATAGCCCCCTATAACCCTCTATAGCCCCTGTGGGTCCCCTGTTGCCCCCCTATAGCTCCTGTGTCTCCCTATAGCCCCCTATAACCCCCTATAGCCCCTGTAGGTCCCCTGTTGCCCCCCTATAGCTCCTGTGTCTCCCTATAGCCCCCTATAACCCCCTATAGCCCCTGTGGGTCCCCTGTTGCCCCCCTATAGCTCCTGTGTCTCCCTATAGCCCCCTATAACCCCCTATAGCCCCTGTAGGTCCCCTGTTGCCCCCCTATAGCTCCTGTGTCTCCCTATAGCCCCCTATAACCCTCTATAGCCCCTGTGGGTCCCCTGTTGCCCCCCTATAGCTCCTGTGTCTCCCTATAGCCCCCTATAACCCTCTATAGCCCCTGTGGATCCCCTGTTGCCCCCCTATAGCTCCTGTGTCTCCCTATAGCCCCCTATAACCCTCTATAGCCCCTGTGGGTCCCCTGTTGCCCCCCTATAGCTCCTGTGTCTCCCTATAGCCCCCTATAACCCTCTATAGCCCCTGTGGATCCCCTGTTGCCCCCCTATAGCTCCTGTGTCTCCCTATAGCCCCCTATAACCCTCTATAGCCCCTGTGGGTCCCCTGTTGCCCCCCTATAGCTCCTGTGTCTCCCTATAGCCCCCTATAACCCTCTATAGCCCCTGTGGATCCCCTGTTGCCCCCCTATAGCTCCTATGTCTCCCTATAGCCCCCTATAACCCTCTATAGCCCCTGTGGATCCCCTGTTGCCCCCCTATAGCTCCTGTGTCTCCCTATAGCCCCCTATAACCCTCTATAGCCCCTGTGAGTCCCCTGTTGCCCCCCTATAGCTCCTGTGTCTCCCTATAGCCCCCTATAACCCCCTATAGCCCCTGTAGGTCCCCTGTTGCCCCCCTATAGCTCCTGTGTTCCCTATAGCCCCCTATAACCCCCTATAGCCCCTGTGGGTCCCCTGTTGCCCCCCTATAGCTCCTGTGTCTCCCTATAGCCCCCTATAACCCCCTATAGCCCCTGTGGGTCCCCTGTTGCCCCCCTATAGCTCCTGTGTCTCCCTATAGCCCCCTATAACCCCCTATAGCCCCTGTAGGTCCCCTGTTGCCCCCCTATAGCTCCTGTGTCTCCCTATAGCCCCCTATAACCCTCTATAGCCCCTGTGGATCCCCTGTTGCCCCCCTATAGCTCCTGTGTCTCCCTATAGCCCCCTATAACCCTCTATAGCCCCTGTGGATCCCCTGTTGCCCCCCTATAGCTCCTGTGTCTCCCTATAGCCCCCTATAACCCTCTATAGCCCCTGTGGGTCCCCTGTTGCCCCCCCTATAGCTCCTGTGTCTCCCTATAGCCCCCTATAACCCTCTATAGCCCCTGTGGATCCCCTGTTGCCCCCCTATAGCTCCTGTGTCTCCCTATAGCCCCCTATAACCCTCTATAGCCCCTGTGGATCCCCTGTTGCCCCCCTATAGCTCCTGTGTCTCCCTATAGCCCCCTATAACCCTCTATAGCCCCTGTGAGTCCCCTGTTGCCCCCCTATAGCTCCTGTGTCTCCCTATAGCCCCCTATAACCCCCTATAGCCCCTGTAGGTCCCCTGTTGCCCCCCTATAGCTCCTGTGTCTCCCTATAGCCCCCTATAACCCCCTATAGCCCCTGTGGGTCCCCTGTTGCCCCCCTATAGCTCCTGTGTCTCCCTATAGCCCCCTATAACCCCCTATAGCCCCTGTGGGTCCCCTGTTGCCCCCCTATAGCTCCTGTGTCTCCCTATAGCCCCCTATAACCCCCTATAGCCCCTGTAGGTCCCCTGTTGCCCCCCTATAGCTCCTGTGTCTCCCTATAGCCCCCTATAACCCCCTATAGCCCCTGTAGGTCCCCTGTTGCCCCCCTATAGCTCCTGTGTCTCCCTATAGCCCCCTATAACCCTCTATAGCCCCTGTGGGTCCCCTGTTGCTCCCCTATAGCTCCTGTGTCTCCCTATAGCCCCCTATAACCCCCTATAGCCCCTGTAGGTCCCCTGTTGCCCCCCTATAGCTCCTGTGTCTCCCTATAGCCCCCTATAACCCCTACAGCCCCTGTGTGTCCCTATAACCCCTATAGCCCCTGTTGCCCTCCTGTAGCCCCTGTGTCCCCCTAGAGCCCCCCTAGAGCCTCTGTGGGTCCCTATAACTCCTATAGGGCCCCTATAGTCCCTAATAACCTGTATAGTCCCCTATAGCCCCTCTACAGCCCCTGTGGGTCCCTATAGCCCCTATAGGGCCCCTGCAGACCCTGTGAACCCCCCCCTCTCTCTGCAGTGGCTCCAGCTCACCATGTACTCCTGAGACGCTCGTGCTTTGGTGGGGGGGGGCTCGGACCCCCCCCAGACCATCCCCCTCAAAACTGCTGCACCCCTCAACTGTGCCATGAGGGAGGGGTCCAGACACTCCCCCCCAAACTGCTGCATCCCCCAACTGCACCATGGGGAGGGGTCCAGACACCCCCCCAAAACTGCTGCACCCCCAACTGCCCCATGGAGGGGTTCTGGACCACCCCTCCCAACTGTGCCTTGGGGGGCTCAGCCCCCCCGCCCTGCACCCCACAACTGCAGCCCCATCCACAGCTGCACAGCCCCCCAGCTGCCCCCCCCACAACTGCTCCCCCTGCAACTGCCCCCAGCTCTTCACCCCCCATCTGCCCCCCCAACTCCCTCTCCTACATCTGCACCCCCCATCTGCCCCCCCAACTGCCCCCCCCACATCTGCACAGCCCCCCCATCTGCCCCCCACATCTGGACACCCCCCCACCCCAGCATCCATCCCCCCTCCACCCAGTAAAGCTCTTGCAGACCCAACTGGTGCCTTTGGCTTTATTTTGGGGGGGGGGGGGGAAGTATGGATGCTATAGGGGCTAGGGGTGCCAAGGGTGGGGTATAGGGGTATAGGGGTATAGGGGGCATAAGGGGCTATAGGGTGATATAGGGGAGCTGTGGAGGGTATAGGCAGTATAATAGCTATATAGAGCTACAGGGATAAGGGGGCTGTAGGGGCTATAGGTGGTATAGGGGCTATATGGAGCTATAGGGATGGGGGGCTGTAGGGGCTGTAGGGGTATGGGGAGCTGTAGGGATATGGGGGCGCGATAGAGGCTACAGAGAACGATAGAGGTATAGGCGCTATAGGGAGCGATAGGGATCTGGGAGCTACATGGAGCTATAGGGAGTAATAGGGGCATGGGGGGCTATGGGGATATATAGGGATATGAGGGCTATAGGGGTTATGGGGCTGTCTGGAGCTATAGGGGCTATAGGGGATATGGGGAGCTAAATGGAGCTATAGGGGAAGGGGGGCTATAGGGGAATGGGGCCTATAGGGTGCTATAGGGGAATGGGGTCTATAGGGTGCTATAGGCCAATGGGGGTTATAGGGGAATGCAGGCTATAGGGCAATGGGAGCTATAGGGAGCTATAGGGGAATGGGGGCTATAGGGGAATGGGGGCTATAGGGAGCTATAGGGGAATGGGGGCTATAGGGGAATGGGGGCTATAGGGAGCTATAGGGGAATGGAGGCTATAGGGAGCTATAGGGGAATGGGGGCTATAGGGGAATGGGGGCTATAGGGAGCTATAGGGGAATGGGGGCTATAGGGAGCTATAGGGGAATGGGGGCTATAGGGGAATGGGGGCTATAGGGAGCTATAGGGGAATGGGGGCTATAGGGAGCTATAGGGGAATGGAGGCTATAGGGAGCTATAGGGGAATGGGGGCTATAGGGAGCTATAGGGGAATGGAGGCTATAGGGAGCTATAGGGGAATGGGGGCTATAGGGAGCTATAGGGGAATGGGGGCTATAGGGAGCTATAGGGGAATGGGGGCTATAGGGAGCTATAGGGGAATGGAGGCTATAGGGAGCTATAGGGGAATGGGGGCTATAGGGAGCTATAGGGGAATGGGGGCTATAGGGGAATGGGGGCTATAGGGAGCTATAGGGGAATGGGGGCTATAGGGAGCTATAGGGGAATGGAGGCTATAGGGAGCTATAGGGGAATGGGGGCTATAGGGAGCTATAGGGGAATGGAGGCTATAGGGAGCTATAGGGGAATGGGGGCTATAGGGAGCTATAGGGGAATGGGGGCTATAGGGAGCTATAGGGGAATGGGGGCTATAGGGAGCTATAGGGGAATGGAGGCTATAGGGAGCTATAGGGGAATGGGGGCTATAGGGAGCTATAGGGGAATGGGGGCTATAGGGGAATGGGGGCTATAGGGGAATGGGGGCTATAGGGGAATGGGGCCTATAGGGTGCTATAGGGGAATGGGGTCTATAGGGTGCTATAGGCCAATGGGGGTTATAGGGGAATGCAGGCTATAGGGCAATGGGAGCTATAGGGAGCTATAGGGGAATGGGGGCTATAGGGGAATGGA
This sequence comes from Clamator glandarius, assembly GCA_033459285.1. Classification (NCBI taxonomy): domain Eukaryota; kingdom Metazoa; phylum Chordata; class Aves; order Cuculiformes; family Cuculidae; genus Clamator; species Clamator glandarius. The sequence continues at coordinate 22,158 of JAUNZM010002347.1, forward strand.
GGCTATAGGGAGCTATAGGGGAATGGAGGCTATAGGGGAATGGGGGCTATAGGGAGCTATAGGGGAATGGGGGCTATAGGGGAATGGAGGCTATAGGGAGCTATAGGGGAATGGAGGCTATAGGGGAATGGAGGCTATAGGGAGCTATAGGGGAATGGGGGCTATAGGGGAATGGGGGCTATAGGGGAATGGGGGCTATAGGGGAATGGGGGCTATAGGGGAATGGAGGCTATAGGGAGCTATAGGGGAATGGAGGCTATAGGGAGCTATAGGGGAATGGGGGCTATAGGGAGCTATAGGGGAATGGGGGCTATAGGGAGCTATAGGGGAATGGAGGCTATAGGGAGCTATAGGGGAATGGGGGCTATAGGGAGCTATAGGGGAATGGGGGCTATAGGGGAATGGGGGCTATAGGGAGCTATAGGGGAATGGAGGCTATAGGGAGCTATAGGGGAATGGAGGCTATAGGGAGCTATAGGGGAATGGGGGCTATAGGGGAATGGGGGCTATAGGGG
>JAUNZM010002348.1:0-25359 GCA_033459285.1 Clamator glandarius
GGATAGAGTAAGAGTTAGGGTTAGGGTTAGGGATAGGGTTAGGAACCTTTTTTAGCCCTACAGGACCCATCTAAAAGCACTCAGACCATTCAACATCCCCTCAGGTCCCTCCAACTGTCCCCAGATCCTTCTAGAGCCCCCCAGGACCCTTCTAAAAGCCCCCAGACCCTTCTAGACACCACAGGACCATTCTAAAAGCACCCAGACCCTTCTAGAGCCCCCCAGGACCCATCTAAAAGCCCCCAGACCCTTACAGAGCCGCCCAAATCCCTTCTAAAAGCACCCAGACCCTTCTAGAGTCCCCCAGGACCATTCTAAAAGCACCCAACCATTCTAGAGGCCACCAGGACCCTTCTAAAATACCTCAGACCACTCTAGAGCCTCCCAGGACCCTTCTAAAATTCCTCAGACCCTTCTAGAGCCCCCCAGGACCATTTTAGAAGGCTCCAGACCCTTCTGGAGCACCCCAGGACCCTTCTAAAAGCACCCAGACCCTTCTAGAGCCCCCCAGGACCATTCTAAAAGCCTCCAGACCCTTCTAGAGGACCGCAGGACCCTTCTGAAAGCCCCCAGACCCTTCTAGAGCCGCCTAGGACCCTTCTAAAAGCCCACAGACAATTCTAGAGCTCCCCAGAACCCTTCTAAAAGACCCAGACCATTCTAGAGCTCCCCAGGAGCCATCTAAAAGCCCCCAGACCCTTCTAGACCCTCCCCGGATAATTCTAAAAGCACCCAGACCCTTCTACAGCCTCCCAGGACCCTTCTAAAATCACCCAGACCCTTCTAGAGACACGCAGGACCCTTCTAAAAGCCCCCAGAGCCTTCTAGATGCCCCCAGGACCCTTCTAAAAGCCCCCAAACCCTTCTAGAGCCACCCAGGACTCTTCTAAAAGCATCCAGACCCTTCTAGAGCCTACCCGGATCGTTCTAAAAGCCCCGTAGACCTTTCGAGAGCCACCCAGTACCCTTCTAAATGCCCCCAGACCCTTCTAGAGCCACCCAGGACCCTTCTAAAAGCCTCCAGACCCTTCTAGAGGCCTCCAGGACCCTTCTGAAAGCCCCCAGACTATTCTAGAGCCCTCCAGGACCCTTCTAAAAGCCCCCAGACCCTTCTAGAGCCCCCCAGAACCGTTCTAAAAGCACCCAGACCATTCTAGAGCTACCCAGGACCCTTCTAAAAGCCCCCAGACCATTCTAGAGCCACCCAGGGCCCTTCTAAAATCACCCAGACCCTTCTAGAGCCTCCCAGGTCCCTTCTAAAATCCCTATGACCCATCTAGGTGCCCCCAGGACCCTTCTAAAAGACCCCAGAGCCATCTAGATGCCCCCAGGACCATTTTTAAAGCCCTCACACTCTTCTAGAGCCCCCAGAACCCTTCTAAAAGCCCCCAGAGCATTCTGGAGCCCCCCAGGACCTTTCTAAAAGCACTCAGACCCTTCTAGAGCCCCCCAGAACCCTTCTAAAAGCACCCAGACCATTCTAGAGCTACCCAGGACCCTTCTAAAAGCCCCCAGACCATTCTAGAGCCACCCAGGGCCCTTCTAAAATCACCCAGACCCTTCTAGAGCCTCCCAGGACCCTTCTAAAATCCCTATGACCCATCTAGGTGCCCCCAGGACCCTTCTAAAAGCCCCCAGAGCCATCTATATGCCCCCAGGACCATTTTTAAAGCCCTCACACTCTTCTAGAGCCCCCAGGACCCTTCTAAAAGACCCCAGAGCATTCTAGAGCCCCCCAGGACCATTCTAAAAGCACCCAGACTTTTCTAAAGACCCCCAGGACCCTTCTAAAAGTACCCAGACCCTTCTAGAGCCTCCCAGGACCCTTCTAAAAGCACCCAGACGCTTCTAGAGCCCCACAGGACCATTCTAAAAGCCCCCAGACCCTTCTAGACCCACCCCGAATCCTTCTAAAAGCACGCAGACCCTTCTAGAGCCTCCCAGGACCCATCTAAAAGCCCCCAGACCCTTCTAGAGACTCGCAGGACCCTTCTAAAAGCATCCAGACTATTCTAGAGGCCCGCAGGACCCTTCTAAAATCACCGAGAGCCTTCTAGAGCCCCCCAGGACCCTTCTAAAAGACCCTAGAACATTCTAGAACCCCCCCAGGACCCGTCTAAAAGACCCCAGACCCTTCTAAACCTACACAGGACCCTTCTAAAAGCCCCAGACCCTTCTAGACCCTCCCCGGATCCTTCTAAAAGCACCCAGACCCTTCTAGAGCCTCCCCGAACCCTTCTAAAATCCCTCAGACACTTCTAGAGGCCCCCAGGACCCTTCTAAAAGCCCCCAGAGACTTCTAGATGCCCCCAGGACCAATCTAAAAGCGCCCACACCCTTCTAGAGCCCCCCAGGACCCCTTCTAAAAGCCGCCAGACTCTTCTAGAGCCCCCCAGGACCATTCTAAAAGCCCCCAGACCCTTCTAGAGACACGCAGAACCCTTCTAAATGCACCCAGACCCTACTAGAGTCTCTCAGTACCCTTCTAAAAGCCCCCAGACCTTTCTAGAGCTCCTCAGGACCCTTCTAAAATACCCCAGACCCTTCTAGAGGCCCCCAGGGCCCCTCTAGTGGTCCCCAGACCCTTCTAGAGGCCCCAAGGACCATTCTAAAAGCACCCAGACCCTTCTAGAAACCAGCAGGAGGTTTCTAAAAGCAACCAGACCATTCTACAGCCTACCAGGACCCTTCTAAAAGACCCCAGACCCTTCTAGAGCTCCCCAGGACCCTTCTAAAATACCCCAGACCCTTCTAGAGCCAACAGGACCCTTCTAATAGCACCCAGACCCTTCTTGAGGCATCCAGGACCCTTCCAAAAGCCCCCAGACCATTCTAGAGCCACCCAAGGACCCTTCTCAAAGAACCCAGACCATTCGAGAGCCCGCCAGGACACTTCTATAAGCCCCCAGACGCTTCTAGAGGACCCCAAGGCCCCTTTCTTAAGGATACCCGTCTCTCCTAGAAGGGTCTCGGGGCTTTTAGAAGGGCCCTGGGGGGCTCTAGGAGGGTCTGGGGGCTTTTAGAAGGGTCCTGGGGTTCTCTAGAAGGGTCTGGGGGCTTTTGACAGTATCCTGGTGGCCTCTAGAATGGTGTGGGATATATTAGAGGGGTCCGGGGGTGCTCTAGAAGGGTCTGGAGGCTTTTAGAAGGGTCCTGGGAAGCTCTAGAAGGGTCTGGGGACATTTAGAAGGGTCCTGGGGGCCTCTAGAAGGGTCTGGGATCTATTAGAGGGGTCCGAGGGCTTTTAGAAGGGTCCTGGGAGGCTCTAGAAGGGTCTGGGTACTTTTATAAGGGTCCTGGGGGGCTCTAGAAGGGTCTGGAGGCTTTTAGAGGGGTCCTGGGAGGATCTAGAAGGGTCTGGGTGCTTTTAGAATGATCCGGGGAGGGTCTAGAAGGGTCTGGGGGCCTTTATAAGGGTCCTGGGGGTCTCTAGAAGGGTCTGGGGGCTTTTAGAATGATCCGGGGAGGGTCTAGAAGGGTCTGGGTGCCTTTAGAATGGTCCTGGGGCTCTCTAGAAACGTCTGGGGGCTTTTAGAAGGGTCCTGGGAGGCTCTAGAAGGGTTTGGGGGCTTTTAGAATGGTCCTGGGTTGCTCTAGAAGGTTCTGGGGACTTTTAGAAGAGTCCTGGGTGTATCTAGAAGGCTCTGTGGGCTTTTAGAAGGGTCCTGGGATGCTATAGAAGGGTCTGGGTGCTTTTAGAAGGGTCCTGGGATGCTCTAGAAGGGTCTGGGGGCTTTTAGAAGGGTCCTGGGGGGATCTAGAAGGTTCTGGAGGCTTTTAGAAGGGTCCTGGGGAGCACTAGAAGGTTCTGGCGGCTTTCAGAATAGTCCTGGGGGTCTCTAGAATGGTCTGGGGGCTTTTAGAAGGGTCCTGGGGGGCTCTAGAAGGGTCTGGGTTCTTTTAGAAGGGTCCTGGGATGCTCTAGAAGGTTCTGGGGGCTTTCAGAAGGGTCCTGGGGGCCTCTATAAGGGTCTGGGTGCTTTTAGAAGGGTCCTGGGGGGCTCTAGAAGGGTCTTGGGGCTTTTAGAAGGGTCCTGGGGAAATCTAGAAGGGTCTGGCGGCGTTTAGAAGTGTCCTGGTGGCCTCTAGAAAGGTCTGGGGGCTTTTAGAGGGGTCCTGGGAGGATCTAGAAGGGTCTGGGGGCTTTTAGAAGGATCCTAGGGGCATCTAGAAGGGTCTGGGGGCTTTTAGAAGGGTCCTGGGGGGCTCTAGAAGGGTCTGGGAGCATTTAGAAGGGTCCTGGGGGGCTCTAGAAGGGTCTGGGGGCTTTTAGAAGGATCCTGGGGGCCTCTAGAAGGGTCTGGGGGCTTTTAGAATGGTCCTGGGAGGCTCTAGAAGGGTCTGGGTGCTTTTAGAAGGGTCCTGGGGGCCTCTAGAAGGGTCTGAGTGCTTTTAGAAGGGTCCTGGGGGGCTCTAGAAGGGTCTGGGGTCTTTTAGAAGGATCCGGGGAGGGTCTAGTAGGTTCTGGGGGCTTTTAGAAGGGTCCTGGGGGGCTCTAGAAGGGTCTGTGGGCTTTTAGAAGGGTCCCGGGGTTCTCTAGAAGGGTCTGGGGCATTTAGAAGTATCCTGGGGGCCTCTAGAAGGGTCTGGGATTTATTAGAGGGGCCCAGGGGGACTCTAGAAGGGTCTGGGGGCTTTTTGAAGGGTCCTGTGAGGCTCTAGAAGGGTCTGGGTGCTTTTAGAAGGGTTTTGGGGTTCTCTAGAAGGGTCTGGGGACTTATAGAAGGGTCCTGGGTGCCTCTAGAAGGGTCTGGGATCTATTAGAGGGGTTCGGGGGGGGGCTCTAGAAGGGTCTGGAGGCTTTTAGAAGGGTCTTGGGGGGCTCTAGAAGGGTCTGGGGGCTTTTAGAGTAATCCGGGGAGGGTCTAGAAGGGTCTGTGTTCTTTTAGAATAGTCCTGGGACGTTTTAGAAGGGTCTGGGGTCTTTTAGAATGATCAGGGGAGGGTCTAGAAGGGTCTGGGCGCTTTTAGACGGGTCCTGTGGGGTTATAGAAGGGTCTGGAGGCTTTTAGAGGGGTTCTGGGGGGCCCTAGAAGGGTCTGGGTTCATTTAGAAGGATCCGGGGAGGGTCTAGAAAGGTCTGGGGGCTTTTAGAAGGGTCCTGGGAGGCTCTAGAACGGTCTGGGGGCTTTTAGAAGCGTCCTAGGGGCCTCTAGAAGGGTCTGGGGGCTTTTAGAAGGGTCCTGGGTGGCTCTAGAGGGTTCTGTGGGCTTTTAGAAGGGTCCTGGGGGTCTCTAGAAGGGTCTGGGGGCTTTTAAAAGGGTCCTGGAATGCTCTAGAAGGGTCTGGAAGCTTTTAGAAGGGTCCTAGGGGCCTCTAGAAGGGTCTGGGGGCTTTTAGAAGGGTCCTGGGTGGCTCTAGAGGGTTCTGTGGGCTTTTAGAAGGGTCCTGGGGGTCTTTAGAAGGTTCTGGGGGCTTTCAGAAGGGTCCTGAGTGTCTCTAGAAGGGTCTGGGGTTTTTAGAAGGGTCCTGGGGGGCTCTAGAAGGGTCTGGGTGTCTTTAGAAGGGTCCTGGGGGGCTCTAGAATGTTCTGCTGGCTTTCAGACGGGTCCTGGGGTCCTCTAGAAGGGTCTGGGGACCTTTAGAAGGGTCCTGGGGGTCTCTAGAATGTCTGGGGTCTTTTAGAATGATCCGGGGAGGGTCTAGAAGGGTCTGGGGGCCTTTAGAATGGTCTTGGGGCTATCTAGAAGGGTCTGGGAGCATTTAGAAGGGTCCTGGGAGGCTCTAGAAGGGTTTGGGGGCTTTTAGAATGGTCCTGGGTGGCTCTAGAAGGTTCTGGGGACTTTTAAAAGGGTCCTGGGTGTATCTAGAAGGGTCTGTGGGCTTTTAGAATGGACCTGGGATGCTATAGAAGGGTCTGGGTGCTTTTAGAAGGGTCCTGGGGGGCTCTAGAATGTTCTGGAGGCTTTCAGAAGTGTCCTGGGGGTATCTAGAATGGTCTGGGGGCTTTTAGAAGGGTCCTGGGGGGCTCTAGAAGGGTCTGGGTTCATTTAGAATGGTCCTGGGATGCTCTAGAAGGTTCTGGGGGTTTTTATAAGGGTTCTGTGGGACTCTAGAAGGGTCTGGAGGTATTTAGAACGGTCCTGGGGGGCTCTAGAAGGGTCTTGGGGCTTTTAGAAGGGTCCTAGGGAAATCTAGAAGGGTCTGTCGGCGTTTATAAGTGTCCTGGGGGCCTCTAGAAAGGTCTGGGGGCTTTTAGAGGGGTCCTGGGAGGCTCTAGAAGGGTCTGGGGGCTTTTAGAAGGATCCTAGGGGCATCTAGAAGGGTCTGGGGGCTCCTAGAAGGGTCCTGGGGGGCTCTAGAAGGGTCTGGGAGCTTTTAGAAGGGTCCTGGGGGGCTCTAGAAGGGTCTGGGGGCTTTTAGAATGATCCTGGGGGGCTCTAGAAGGGTCTGGGGGCTTTTAGAATGGTCCTGGGAGGCTCTAGAAGGGTCTGGGTGCTTTTAGAAGGGTCCTGGGGGCCTCTAGAAGGGTCTGAGTGCTTTTAGAAGGGTCCTGGGGGGCTCTAGAAAGGTCTGGGGTATTTTAGAAGGATCAGGGGAGGGTCTAGAAGGTTCTGATGGCTTTTAGAAGAGTCCTGGGGGTCTCTAGAAGGGTCTGGGGGCTTTTAGAAGGGTCCCGGGGTTCTCTAGAAGGGTCTGGGGCATTTAGAAGTATCCTGGGGGCCTCTAGAAGTGTCTGGGATTTATTAGAGGGGTCCGGGTGGGCTCTTAAAAGGTCTGGGGGCTTTTAGAAGGGTTCTGGGGTTCTCTAGAAGGGTCTGGGGACTTATAGCAGGGTCCTGGGGGCCTCTAGAAGGGTCTGGGATCTATTAGAGGTGTTCGGGGGGGCTCTAGAAGGGTCTGGAGGCTTTTAGAAGGGTCTTGGGGGGCTCTAGAAGGGTCTGGGGGCTTTTCGAATAATCCGGGGAGGGTCTAGAAGGGTATGTTTTTTTTTACAGTAGTCCTGGGAGGTTTTAGTAGGGTCTGGGTTCTTTTAGAATGATCAGGGGAGGGTCTAGAAGGGTCTGGGCGCTTTTAGACGGGTCCTGGGGGGCTCTAGAAGGGTCTGGAGGCTTTTAGAGGGGTTCTGGGGGGCCCTAGAAGGGTCTGGGTTCATTTAGAAGGATCCGGGGAGGGTCTAGAAAGGTCTGGGGGCTTTTAGAAGGGTCCTGGGAGGCTCTAGAAGGGTCTGGGGGCTTTTAGAATGATCCGGAGAGGGTCTAGAAGGGTCTGGGGGCCTTTAGAATGGTCCAGGGGGGCTCTAGAAGGGTCTGGGGGCTTTTAGAAGGGTCCTAGGGGCCTCTAGAAGGGTCTGGGGGTTTTTAGAATGATCCGGGGAAGGTCTAGAAAGGTCTGGGGGCCTTAAGAATGGTCCTGGTAGGATCTAGAAGGGTCTGGGTGCTTTTAGAAGGGTCCTGGGAGGATCTAGAAGGTTCTGGGGGATTTTAGAAGGGTCCTGGGTGGCTCTAGAGGGTTCTGTGGGCTTTTAGAAGGGTCCTGGTGGTCTCTAGAAGCGTCTGGGGGCTTTTAGAAGGGTCCTGGGATGCTATAGAATGGTCTGGAAGCTTCTGGAATGGGCCTGGGGGGCTCTAGAATGTTCTGGGGGCTTTCAGCAGGGTCCTGGGGTCCTCTAGAAGGGTCTGGGGGCATTTACAAGGGTCCTGGGGGTCTCTAGAAGGGTCTGGGGGCTTTTAGAATGATCCGGGGAGGGTCTAGAAGGGTCTGGGGGCCTTTAGAATGGTCTTGGGGCTCTGTAGAAGGGTCTGGGAGCTTTTAGAAGGGTCCTGGGAGGCTCTAGAAGGCTTTGGGTGCTTTTAGAATGGTCCTGGGTGGCTCTAGAAGGTTCTGGGGACTTTTAAAAGGGTCCTGGGTGTATCTAGAAGGGTCTGTGGGCTTTTAGAATGGACCTGGAATGCTATAGAAGGGTCTGGGTGCTTTTAGAAGGGTCCTGGGATGCTCTAGAAGGGTCTGGGGGCTTTTAGAAGGGTCCTGGGTGGATCTAGAAAGTTCTGGAGGCTTTTAGAACGGTCCTGGGGGGCTCTAGAAGGTTCTGGAGGCTTTCAGAAGTGTCCTGGGGGTATCTAGAATGGTCTGGGGGGTTTTAGAAGGGTCCTGGGATGCTCTAGAAGGTTCTAGGGGCTTTTATAAGGGTTCTGGGGGACTCTAGATAGGTCTGGAGGCTTTTAGAAGGGTCCTGGGGGGCTCTAGAAGGGTCTTGGGGCTTTTAGAAGGGTCCTGGGAGGCTCTAGAAGGGTCTGGGGGCTTTTAGAATGATCCTAGGGGCCTCTAGAAGGGTCTGGGGGCTCTTAGAAGGGTCCTGGGGGGCTCTAGAAGGGTCTGGGAGCTTTTAGAAGGGTCCTGGGTGGCTCTAGAAGGGTCTGGGGGCTTTTAGAAGGATACTGGGTGGTTCTAGAAGGGTCTGGGGGCTTTTAGAATGGTCCTGGGAGGCTCTAGAAGGGTCTGGGTGCTTTTAGAAGGGTCCTGGGGTCCTCTAGAAGGGTCTGAGTGCTTTTAGAAGGGTCTTGGGGGGATCTAGAAAGGTCTGGGGGCTTTTAGAAAGATCCGGGGAGGGTCTAGAATGTTCTGATGGCTTTTAGAAGGGTCCTGGGGGGCTCTAGAAGGGTCTGGGTGCTTTCAGAAGGGTCCCGGGGTTCTTTAGAAGGGTCTGGGGCATTTAGAAGTATCCTGGGGGCCTCTAGAAGTGTCTGGGATTTATTAGAGGGGTCTGGGGGGGCTCTAGAAGTGTCTGGGGGCTTTTAGAAGGGTCCTGGGAGGTTTTAGAAGGGTCTGGTTGCTTTTAGAAGGGTTCTGGGGTTCTCTAGAAGGGTCTGAGGACTTATAGAAGGGTCCTGGGGGCCTCTAGAAGGGTCTGGGATCTATTAGAGGGGTTCGGGGGGGCTCTAGAAGGGTCTGGAGGCTTTTAGAAGGGTCTTGGGGGGCTCTAGAAGGGTCTGGGGGCTTTTCGAATAATCCGGGGAGGGTCTAGAAGGGTATGTTTTTTTTTACAGTAGTCCTGGGAGGTTTTAGTAGGGTCTGGGTTCTTTTAGAATGATCAGGGGAGGGTCTAGAAGGGTCTGGGCGCTTTTAGACGGGTCCTGGGGGGCTCTAGAAGGGTCTGGAGGCTTTTAGAATGATCCGGGGAGGGTCTAGAAGGGTCTGGGGGCCTTTAGAATGGTTCTGGGAGGCTCTAGAAGGGTCTGGGTGCTTTTAGAAAGGTCCTGGTTGTATCTAGAATGTTTTGGGGGCTTTTAGAAGAGTCCTGGGTGGCTGTAGAGGGTTCTGTGGGCTTTTAGAAGGGTCCTGGGGGTCTCTAGAAGGGTCTGGGGGCTTTTAGAAGGGTCCTGGGATGCTCTAGAAGGGTCTGGAAGCTTTTAGAAGGGTCCTGGGGGGCTCTAGAAGGTTCTGGGGGCTTTCAGAAGGGTCCTGGGTGTCTCTAGAAGGGTCTGGGGGCTTTTAGAAGGGTCCTGGGGGGCTCTAGAAGGGTCTGGGTGCCTTTAGAAGGGTCCTGGGGGGCTCTAGAATATTCTGCTGGCTTTCAGAAGCGTCCTGGGGTCCTCTAGAAGGGTCTGGGGTCTTTTAGAAGGGTCCGGGGGATCTCTAGAAGGGTCTGGGGGCTTTTAGAAGGGTCCTGGGGTGCTCTAGAATGGTCTGGGGACTTTTAGAAGGGTCCTGGGGTGCTCTAGAAGGGACGAGGTGCCTTAAGAGTGGACCTGGGGGCCTCTAGAAGGGTCTAGGGGCTTTTAGAAGGGTGCTGGCGGGCTCTAGAAGTGTTTGGGGGCTTGTAGAAGGGTCCTGGGGTTCTCTAGAAGGGTCTGGGTGCTTTTAGAAGTATCCTGGGGGCCTCTAGAAGGGTCTGGAATCTATTAGAGGGGTCCGGGGGGGCTCTAGAAGGGTCTGGGGGCTTTTAGAATGGTCCTGGGAGGCTCTAGAAGGGTCTGGGATCTATTAGAGGGGTCCGGGGGGGCTCTAGAATGGTCTGGGGGCTTTTAGAAGTGTCCTGGGAGGCTCTAGAAGGGTCTGGGGGCTTTTAGAAGGGTCCTGGGGTTCTCTAGAATGGTCTGGGTACTTATAGAAGGGTCCTGGGGGCCTCTAGAAGGATCTGGGATCTATTAGAGGGGTTCGGGGGGGCTCTAGAAGGGTCTGGGGGCTTTTAGATGGATCCGCGGAGGGTCTAGAAGGGTCTGGTGGCTTTTAGAAGGGTCCTGGGAGGCTCTAGAAGGGTCTGGGTGCTTTTATAAGGGTCCGGGGAGCCTCTAGAAGGGTCTGGGTGCTTTTAGAAAGGTCCTGGGGGGCTCTAGAAGGGTCTAGAGGCTTTTAGACGAGTCCTGGGGGCATCTACAAGGGTCTGGGGGCTTTTAGAAGGGTCCTGGGGTTCTCTAGAAGGGTCTGGGGGCTATAAGAAGTATCCTGGGGGCCTCTAGAAGGGTCTGGAATCTATTAGAGGGGTCCGGGGGGGCTCTAGAAGGGTCTGGGTGCTTTTAGAATGGTCCTGGGAGGCTCTAGAAGGGTCTGGGATCTATTAGAGGGGTCCGGGGGGGCTGTAGAATGGTCTGGGGGCTTTTAGAAGGGTCCTGGGAGGCTCTAGAAGGGTCTGGGTTCAATTAGAAGGATCCGGGGAGTGTCTAGAAAGGTCTGGGGGCTTTTAGAAGGGTCCTGAGAGGCTCTAGAAGGGTCTGGGGACTTTTAGAATGGTCCTGGGGTTCTCTAGAAGGGTCTGGGGACTTATAGAAGGGTTTTGGGGGCCTCTAGAAGGGTCTGGGATCTATTAGAGGGGTTCGGGGGGGCTCTAGAAGGGTCTGGGAGCTTTTAGATGGATCCGCGGAGGGTCTAGAAGGGTCTGGGGGCTTTTAGATGGGTCCTGGGGGGCTCTAGAAGGGTCTGGGTGCTTTTAGAATAATCCGGGGAGGGTCTAGAAAGGTCTGAGTTCCTTTAGAAGGGTCCTGGGAGGTTTTAGAAGGGTCTGGGGGGTTTTAGACGGGTGCTGGGGGGGTCTAGAAGCATTTTGGAGGCTTTTAGACGGGTCCTGGGGGGCTCTAGAAGGGTCTGGGTTCAATTAGAAGGATCCGGGGAGGGTGTAGAAATGTCTTGGGCCTTTTAGAAGGGTCCTGGGAGGCTCTAGAAGGGTCTGGGGACATTTAGAACGGTTCTGGGTGGCTCTAGAGGGTTCTGGAGGATTTTAGAAGGGTCCTGGGTGTCTCTAGAAGGGTCTGGGTGCTTTTAGAAGGGATCTGGGATGCTCTAGAAGGGTCTGGGTGCTTTTAGAAGGGTCCTCAGATGCTCTAGAAGGGTCTGGGGTCTTTTAGAAGGGTCCTGGGAGGCTCTAGAATGTTCTGGGGGCCTTCAGAAGGGTCCTGGGGGTCTCTAGAAGGGTCTGTGTGCTTTTAGAATGGTCCTGGTGGGCTCTAGAAGGGTCTGGGTGCCTTTAGAAGGGTCCTGGGGGGCTCTAGAATGTTCTGCTGGCTTTCAGAAGGGTCCTGGGTGGTTCTAGAAGGGTCTGGGGGCTTGTAGAAGGGTCCTGGGGTGCTCTAGAAAGGACGGGGTGCCTTAAGAGGGTCCCTGGGGGGCTCTAGAAGGGTCTGGGGGCTTTTAGAAGGGTCCTGGGGGGCTCTAGAAGGGTCTGGGGGCTTTTAGAAGGGTCCGGGGAGGGTCTAGAAGGGTCTGGGGCTTTTAGAAGGATCCGGGGAGGGTCTAGAAGGGTCTGGGGCCTTTTAGAAGGGTCCTGGGGGGCTCTAGAAGTGTCTGGGTGTTTTTTGAAGGATCCTAGGGGGCTCTAGAATGGTCTGGGGTCTATTAGAATGGGTCCTGGGGGGCTCTAGAATGGTCTGGGTGCATTTAGAAGGGTCCTGAGGTGCTCTAGAAGGGTCTGGGGGCTTTTAGAATGATCCGGGGACGGTCTAGAAGGGTCTTTATGCTGTTTGAAGGATCCTAGGGGGCTCTAGAAGGGTCTGGAGGCTTTCAGAAGGGTCCTGGGGGGCTCTAGAAGGGTCTGGGAGCTTTTACAACGGACCGGGGGGGCTCTAGAAGCGTCTGGGGACTTTTAGATGGGTCCTGGTGGAGTCTAGACGGGTCTGGGGGCTATTAGAAGGGTCCTGGGGGGCTCCAGAAGGGTCTGGGGGCTTTCAGATGGGTCCTGGGGGGGTCTAGAACGGTCTGGGGTCTTTTAGAAGGGTCCTGGGGGGCTCTAGAATGGTCTATTGGCTTTTAGAAGGGTGCTGGCGGGCTCTAGAAGTGTTTGGGTGTTTTAGAAGGGTCCTGGGGGCCTCTAGAAGGGTCTGGGGCCTTTAGAATGGGCCTGGGAGGCTCTAGAAGGGTCTGGGTGCTTTTATAAGGGTCCGGGGAGCCTCTAGAAGGGTCTGGGTGCTTTTAGAAAGGTCCTGGGGGGCTCTAGAAGGGTCTAGAGGCTTTTAGACGAGTCCTGGGGGGCTCTAGAAGGGTCTGGGGGCTTTTAGAAGGGTCCTGGGGGGTTCTAGAAGGGTCTGGAGGCTTTTAGAAGGGTCTTGGGTGGCTCTAGAAGGGTCTGGGTGCTTTTAGAATAATCCGGGGAGGGTCTAGAAGGGTCTTTATGCAGTTTGAAGGATCCTAGGGGGCTCTAGAAGGGTCTGGAGGCTTTCAGAAGGGTCCTGGGGGGCTCTAGAAGGGTCTGGGAGATTTTAGAATGGTCCTGGGAGGCTCTAGAAGGGTCTGGGTGCTTGTTGAAGTGTCCTGGGTGGCTCTAGAAGGGTCTGGGGTCGTTTAGATGGGTCCAGGGAGGCTCTGGAAGGGTCTAGGTGCTTGTAGAAGGGTCCTGGGGGCCTCTAGAAGGGTCTGGGAGCTTTTACAACGGACCGGGGTGGCTCTAGAAGGGTCTGGGTCTTTTAGAAGGGTCCTGGGGTTCTCTAGAAGGGTCTGGGGACTTATAGAAGGGTCCTGGGGGCCTCTAGAAGGGTCTGGGATCTATTAGAGGGGTTCGGGGGGGCTCTAGAAGGGTCTGGGGGCTTTTAGAGGGATCCGCGGAGGGTCTAGAAGGTTCTGGGGGCTTTTAGAAGGGTCCTGGGGGGCTCTAGAAGGGTCTGGAGGCTTTTGGAAGGGTCTTGGGCGGCTCTAGAAGGGTCTGGGTGCTTTTAGAATAATCCGGGTAGGGTCTAGAAAGGTCTGAGTTCCTTTAGAATGGTCCTGGGAGGTTTTAGAAGGGTCTGGGGTATTTTAGAATGATCAGGGGAGGGCTAGAAGGGTCTGGGGGGTTTTAGACGGGTGCTGGGGGGCTCTAGAAGGATCTGGAGGCTTTTAGAGGGGTCCTGGGGGGCTCTAGAAGGGTCTGGGTTCAATTAGAAGGATCCGGGGAGGGTCTAGAAAGGTCTGGAGGATTTTAGAAGGGTCCTGGGAGGCTCTAGAAGGGTCTGGGGGCTTTTAGAATGATCCGGGGAGGGTCTAAAAAGGTCTCGGGACTTTTAGAACGGTCCTGGGTGGCTCTAGATGGTTCTGGAGGATTTTAGAAGGGTCCTGGGGGTCTCTAGAAGGGTCTGGGTGCTTCTAGAAGGGTCCTGGGGAAATCTAGAAGGGTCTGGCGGCGTTTAGAAGGGTCCTGGGAGGATCTAGAAGGGTCTGGGGGCTTTTAGAAGGGTCCTGGGAGGCTCTAGAATGTTCTGGGGGCCTTCAGATGGGTCCTGGGGGTCTCTAGAAGGGTCTGGGGGCTTTTAGAAGGGTCCTGGGGGGCTCTAGAAGGGTCTGGGTGCCTTTAGAAGGGTCCTGGGAGGCTCTAGAAGGGTCTGGGGTCTTTTAGAAGGGTCCGGGGGGTCTCTAGAAGGGTCTGGGGGCTTTTAGAAGGGTCCTTGGGGGTCTCTAGAAGGGTCTGGGGGCTTTTAGAAGGGTCCTAGTGGGCTCTAGAAGGTTCTGGGGGCTTTCAGAAGGGTCCTGGGGGTCTCTAGAAGGGTCTGGGAGCTTTTAGAAGGGTCCTGGGGGCCCTAGAATGGTCTAGCGTCATTTAGAAGCGTCCGGGGGGGCTCTAGATGGGTCTGGGGGCTTTTAGAAGGGTCCTGGGGTGCTCTAGAAGGGTCTGGGGTCTTTTAGAAGGGTCCTGGGGTGCTCTAGAAGGGACGGGGGGGCTTAAGAGGGGCACTGGGGCCTCTAGAATTGTCTGGGGGCTTTTAGAAGGGTCCTGGGGGGCCTAGAAAGGACGGGGTGCCTTAAGAGGGTCCCTGGGGGGGTCTAGAAGGGTCTGTGTGCTTTTAGAAGGGTCCTGGGGGGCTCTAGAAGGGTCTGGGAGCTTTTAGAAGGGTCCTGGGGTGCTCTAGAAGTGTCTGGGGTCTTGTAGAAGGATCCGGGGAGGGTCTAGAAGTGTCTGCGGCCTTTTAGAAGGGTCCTGGGAGCCTCAAGAAAGGACTGGGGGCTTTTAGAAGGGTCCGGGGAGGGTCTAGAAGGGTCTGGGGGCTTTTAGAAGGATCCAGGGAGGGTCTAGAATGGTCTGGGGCCTTTTAGAAGGGTCCTGGGGGGCTCTAGAAGGGTCTGGGTGCTTTTTGAAGGATCCTACGGGGCTCTAGAAGGGTCTGGGGGCTTTTAGATGGGTCCTTGGGGGCTCTAGAAGGGTCTGGGGGCATTTAGAAGGGCCCTGAGGGGCTCTAGAAGGGTCTGGGGGCTTTTAGAATGAGCCGGGGACGTTCTAGATGGGTCTTTATGCTTTTTGAAGGATCCTAGGGGGCTCTAGAAGGGTCTGGAGGCTTTCAGAAGGGTCCTGGGGGGCTCTAGAAGGTTCTGGGGGCTTTTAGAATGGTCCTGGGAGGCTCTAGAAGGGTCTGGGTGCTTGTTGAAGGGTTCTGGGGGGTTCTAGAAGGGTCTGGGTGCGTTTAGAATGGTCCAGGGAGGCTCTGGAAGGGTCTGGGTGCTTGTAGAAGGGTCCTGGGGGCCTCTAGAAGGGTCTGGGAGCTTTTACAACGGTCCGGGGGGGCTCTAGAAGGGTCTGGGGACTTTTAGATGGGTCCTGGTGGCCTCTAGATGGGTCTGGGGGCTATTAGAAGGGTCCTGGGGGGCTCCAGAAGGGTCTGGGGGCTTTCAGATGGGTCCTGGTGGGGTCTAGAACGGTCTGGGGACTTTTAGAAGGGTCCTGGGAGGTTCTAGAAGGGTCTGGGTGTATTTAGAAGGGTGATGGGAGGTTCTAGAAGGGTCTGGGGGCTTTTAGAAGGGTCCTGGGTGGCGCTAGAAGGGTCTGGGGGCTATTATAAGGGTCCTGGGCGTCTCTAGAAGGGTCTGGGGGCTTTTAGAATGATCCGGGGAGGGTCTAGAAGGGTCTGGGGGCATTCAGAATGGTCCTGTGGGTCTGTAGAGGGGTCTGGGTGCTTTTAGAAGGGTCCTGGGGGGCTCTAGAAAGGTCTGGCTACTTTTAGAAGGGTCCTGTGGGGATCTAGAAGGTTCTGGGTGCTTTGAGGAGGTTCCTGGGTGCATCTAGAAGGGTCTAGGGGCTTTTAGAAGGGTCCGGCGAGGGTCTAGAAGGGTCTGGGGGCTTTTAGAAGGGTCCTGCGGTGCTCTAGAAGGGTCTGGGGGCTTTTAGAAGGGTCCTGGTGTGATCTAGAAGGGACGGGGGTGCTTAAGAGGGGCCCTGTGTCCTCTAGAAAGGTCTGGGGGCTTTAAGAACAGTCCTGGGTGGCTCTAGAAGGGTCTGGGGGCTTTTAGAAGTGTCCTAGGGGGCTCTAGAATGGTCTGGGGGCTTTTATAGGGTCCTGGGGTTATGTAGAAGGGTCTGGGTGCTTTTAGATGGGTCCTGTGGGGCTCTAGAAGGTTCTGGGGGCTTTCAGAAGGGTCCTGGGGGCCTCTAGAAGGGTCTAGGGGCTTTTAGAAGGGTCCGGGGGGGCTCTAGAAGGGTCTGGGGGCTTTTAGAAGGGTCCTGGGGTGTTCTAGAAGGGTCTGGGACCTTTTAGAAGGGTCCTGGGGTGCTCTAGAAGGGACGGAGGGGGTTAAGAGGGGCCCTGGGGGCTCTAGAAGGGTCTGTGGGCTTTTAGAAGGGTCCTGGGGGGCTCTAGAAGGGTCTGGGGGCTTTGGGAAGGGTCCTGGGTGCCTCTAGAATGGTCTGGGGGCGTTTAGAAGGGTCCTGGGTGGCTCTAGAAGGGTCTGGGGGCTTTTATAGGGTCCTGGGGGTCTGTAAAAGTGTCTGGGGGCTTTTAGAAGGGTCCTGGGGAGCTCTAGAAGGGTCTGGGGGCTTTTAGAAGGGTCCTGGGGGGATCTAGAAGGGTCTGGAGGCTTTTAGAATGATGCGGGGAGGGTATAGATGGTTCTGGGGGCTTTTAGAAGGGTATTGGGGCGCTCTAGAAGGGTCTGGAGGCTTTTAGAAGGGTCCTGGGAGGCTCTAGAAAGCTCTGGGGGCTTTTAGAAGGGTCCTGCGGGCCTCTAGAAGGGTCTGGGGACTTTTAGATGGGTCCTGGGGGGCTCTAGAAGGGTCTGGAAGCTTTTAGAAGGGTCCTTGGGGGCTCTAGAAGGGTCTGGGGGCTTTTAGAATGATCCGGTGACGGTCTAGAAGGGTCTGGGGGCTTTTTGAAGGATACTAGGGGGCTCTGAAGGGTCTGGGATCTTTTAGAAGGGTCCTGGGGGGCTCTAGAAGGGTCTGGGGGCTTTTAGAATGGTCCTGGGAGGCTCTAGAAGGGTCTGGGTGCTTTTAGAAGGGTCCTGGGAGGCTCTAGAAGGGTCTGGGCGCTTTTAGAAGGGTCCTGGGGGCTCTAGAAGGGTCTGGGGTCTTTTAGAAGGGTCCTGGGGTCCTCTGGAAGGGTCTCGGCGCTTTTAGAAGGATCCGGGGAGGGTCTAGAAGGGTCTGGGGGCTTTTAGAACGGTCTTGGGAGGCTCTAGAAGGGTCTGGGGCCTTTTCAAAGGAACGTGAACATCTTCAGAAGGATCTGGGGGCTTTTGGAAGGGTCCTTGGGGGCTCTAGAATGGTCTGGGGCCTTTGTACTTAGCTGGCAGGGGAGACACCCTGATCAAGCAGGTGCTTTTCCCAATCCAGGCTCATCCTTTGCACTCCGGGTGTCCTGACCCCTGCGAATTCCCCAAATGTTCAAAATGAAAATTTTTGCTCTAGAAGCACCCAGACCCTTCTAGAGCCCCCCAGGAACCTTCTAAAAGCACCCAGACACGTCTAGAGCCCCCAGGAACATTCTAAAATCCCCCAGACCCTTTTAGAGCCCCCAGTGTGCTTCTCAAAGCCCCCGGACTTTCTAGAGCCCCCCAAAACCTTATAAAGGCCCCCAAAATCTTATAAAGCCCCCCAGGCCCTACTAAACCCCCTTAGGACCCTTCTACAATACCCTAGACCCTTCTAGAGCCACCGAGGACCCTTCTAAAAGACCCCAGACCCTTCCGGAGCCCCTTAGGAACCTTTTTAGAGACCCTAGACCCTCCTAGATCCTTCAAGGACTCTTCTAAAAGCCCCCAGATACTTCTAGGGGTTAGAGGCAGGGTTAGGGTTAGGGTTAGGGTTAGGGTTAGGGTTAGGGTTAGGGTTAGGGTTAGTGTTAGGGTTAGGGTTAGGGTTAGGGTTAGGGTTAGTGTTAGGGTTAGGGTTAGGGTTAGGGTTAGGGTTTGTGTTAAAGTTAGGATTAGAGTAAGAGATAGGGTTAGGGTTAGGGATAGAGTAAGAGTTAGGGTTAGGGTTAGGGATAGGGTTAGGAACCTTTTTTAGCCCTACAGGACCCATCTAAAAGCACTCAGACATCCCCTCAGGACCCTCCTAACTGTCCCCAGATCCTTCAAGAGCCCCCCAGGACCCTTCTAAAAGCCCCCAGACCCTTCTAGACCCCACAGGACCATTCTAAATGCCCCCAGACCCTTCTAGAGCCCCCCAGGACCCATCTAAAAGCCCCAGACCCTTCTGGAGCCCCACAAATCCCTTCTAAAAGCCCCCAGACCCTTCTAGAGTCCCCCAGGACCATTCTAAAAGCACCTAACCTTCCTAGAGGCCACCAGGACCCTTCTAAAATCCCTCAGACCCTTCTAGAGCCCCCCAGGACCCTTCGAAATGCACCCAGACCCTTCTAGATCCTAACAGGACCCTTCTAAAATCCCTCAGACCCCTCTAGAGCCCCCCAGGACCCTTCTAAAATCCACCAGACCCTTCTAGACCCTCCCCGGATTCTTCTAAAAGTCCCCAGACCCTTCTAGAGACACCCGGGACCCTTCTAAATGCCCCCAGACCATTCTAGAGCCCCCCAGGACCATTCTAAAAGCCTCCAGACCCTTCTAGAGGCTTGCAGGACCCTTCTGAAAGAACCCAAACCTTTCTAGAGCCACCTAGGACCCTTCTAGAAGCACCCAGACAATTCTAGAGCTCACCAGAACCCTTCTAAAAGCCCCCAGACCATTCTAGAGCTCCCCAGGACATTTCTAAAAGCACCCAGAGCATTCTAGAGCCCACCAGGACCCTTCTAAAAGCCCCCAGTCCATTCTAGAGCTCCCCAGGACCCTTCTAAAAGCCAACAGACCCTTCTAGAGACCCCCAGGACCCTTCTAAAAGCCCCCAGACCCTTCTAGAGCCCCCCAGGACCCTTCTAAAAGCCCCCAGACCCTTCTAGACCCTCCCCGGATACTTCTAAAAGCACCCAGACCCTTCTACAACCTCCCAGGACCCTTCTAAAATCCCCCAGACCCTTCTAGAGACAAGCAGGACCATTCTAAAAGCCCCCAGAGCCTTCTAGATGCCCCCAGGACCCTTCTAAAAGCACCCCCACCCTTCTAGAGCCCCCCAGGACGCTTCTAAAAGCCTCCAGACCCTTCTAGAGCCTCCCCGGATCGTTCTAAAAGCCCCATAGACCTTTCTAGAGCCACCCAGTACCCTTCTTAATGCCCCCAGACCCTTCTAAAGACCCCCAGGACCCTTCTAAAAGCACCCAGACGCTTCTAGAGCCCCACAGGACCATTCTAAAAGCCCCCAGACCCTTCCACACCCACCCCGAATCCTTCTAAAAGCACCCAGACCCTTCTAGAGCCTCCCAGGACCCTTCTGATATCCCGCAGACACTTCTAGAGGCACCCAGGACCCTTCTAAAAGCACCCAGAGCATTCTAGATGCTTCCAGGACCCTTCTAAAAGCCCTAACACCCTTTTAGAGCCCCCAGGACCCTTCTAAGAGCCCCCAGACCCTTCAAGATCCCCCCAGGACCCATCTAAAAGCCCCCAGACCCTTCTAGAGACCCGCAGGACCCTTCTAAAAGCATCCAGACTATTCTAGAGGCCCGCAGGACCCTTCTAAAATCACCGAGACCCTTCTAGAGCCCCCCAGTACCCTTCTAAAATCCCCCAGACATTTCTAGAGCCCCCCAGGAGCCATCTAAAAGTCCCCAGACCCTTCTAGACCCTCCCCGAATACTTCTAAAAGCACCCAGACCCTTCTACAGCCCCCCAGGACCCTTCTAAAAGCACCCAGACCCTTCTAGAGCCACCCAGGACATTTCTATAAGCACCCAGACCCTTCTAGAGCCCACCAGGACCCTTCTAAAAGCCCCCAGACCATTCTAGAGCCACCCAGAGCCCTTCTAAAATCACCCAGACCCTTCTAGAGCCTCCCAGGACCCTTCTAAAATCCCTCAGACCCATCTAGGTGCCCCCAGTACCCTTCTAAAAGCCCCCAGAGCAATCTAAATGCCCCCAGGACCCTTCTAAAAGCCCTCACACTCTTCTAAAGCCACCCAGGACCCTTCTAAAAGCACCCAGAGCATTCTAGAGCCCCCCAGGACCATTCTAAAAGCCCCCAGACCCTTCTAAAGACCCCCAGGACCCTTCTAAAAGCACCCAGACCCTTCTAGATCCTACCAGGACCCTTCTAAAAGCACCCAGAGTCTTCTAGATCCCCACAGGACCCTTCTAAAAGTCCCCAGACCCTTCTAGACCGTTCCCGAATCCTTCTAAAAGCACCCAGACCCTTCTAGAGCCCCGCAGGACCCTTCTAATATCCCGCAGACACTTCTAGAGGCCCCCAGGACCCGTCTAAGAGCACCCAGACGGTTCTAGAGACCCGCAGGACCCTTCTAAAAGACCCAGACCCTTCTAGAGTCCCGCAGGACCCTTCTAAAAGCCCCCAGACCCTTCTAGATTCTCCCAGGACCCTTCTAAAAGCCCCCAGACACTTCTAGAGCTCCCCAGGACCCTTCTAAACTCCCCCAGACCCTTCTAGAGGCACCCAGGGCTCCTCTAATGGTCCCCAGACCCTTCTAGAGCCCCCAAGGACCCTTCTAAAAGCCCCCAGAGCCTTCTAGACCCTCCCCGGATCCTTCTAATAGCCCCCAGACCCTTCTAGAGCCCCGCAGGACCCTTCTAATAGCAACAAGACCTTTCTAGAGGCCCGCTGGACCCTTCAAAAAGCCCCCAGACCCTTATAGAGCCTCCCAGACCATTCTAAAAGCACCCAGACCCTTTTAGAGCCCCCCAGGACCTTTCTAAATGCCCCCAGACCCTTCTAGAGCCCCACAGGACCCTTCTAAGAGCTCCCAGACCCTTCTAGAGACCCTACAGGACCCTTCTGAAAGCCCTCAGACCTTTCTAGAGTCTCCCAGGACCCTTCTAAAAGCCCTCAGAGCATTCTAGAGCACCCCAAAACCCTTCTAAAAGCACCCAGACCCTTCTAGAGCCCCATAGGACCCTTCTCAAAGACCCCAGACCCTTCTAGAGACCCGCAGGACCCTTCTAAAAGCCCCTAGACCATTCTAGATTCCCCCTGGACCCTTCTAAAATCCCCCAGACCCTTCTAGAGGCCCCCAGGGCTCCTCTAATGGTCCCCAGACCCTTCTAGAGCCCGCAAGGACCCTTCTAAACTCCCCCAGACCCTTCTAGAGGCACCCAGGGCTCCTCTAATGGTCCCCAGACCCTTCTAGAGCCCCCAAGGACCCTTCTAAAAGAGCCCAGAGCCTTCTAGAGCCCCCCAGGACCCTTCTAATAGAACCCAGACCTTTCTAGAGGCCCCCTGGACCCTTCAAAAAGCCCCCAGACCCTTCTAGAACCTCCCAGAACCATTCTAAAAGCACCCAGACCCTTCTAGAGCCTACCAGGACCCTTCTAAAAGCACCCAGACTCTTCTAGAGCCCCCCAGGACCTTTCTAAATGCCACCAGACCCTTCTAGAGCCCCACAGGACCCTTCTAAAAGCACCCAGACCCTTCTAGAGACCCTACAGGACCCTTCTGAAAGCCCTCAGACCTTTCTAGAGTCTCCCAGGACCCTTCTAAAAGCCCCCAGACCCTTCTAGAGCACCCCAGGACCCTTCTAAAAGCACCCAGACCCTTTTAGAGCCCCCTACGACTCTTCCCAAAGACCCCAGACCCTTCTAGAGACCCGCAGGACCCTTCTAAAAGCCCCCAGACCCTTCTAGATTCCCCCTGGACCCTTCTAAAAGCCCCCAGACCCTTCTAGAGCTCGCCAGGACCCTTCTAAAATCCCCCAGACCCTTCTAGAGGCCTCCAGGGCTCCTCTAATGGTCCCCAGACCCTTCTAGAGCCCCCAAGGACCCTTCTAAAACACCCCTGACCATTCTAGAGCCTCCACGGACACTTCTAAAAGCAACCAGACCCTTCTAGAGCCTCCCAGGACTCTTTTAAAATCCCTCAGACACTTCTTGAGTCCCTCAGGACCCTGCTAAAAGTCCCCAGAGCCTTCGAGATGCCCCCAGGACCCATCTAAAAGACCTCACACCCTTCTAGAGCCCCCCAGGAACCTTCTAAAAGCTCCCAGACCCTTCTAGAAACCCGCAGGACACTTCTAAAAGCACCCAGACCCTTCTAGAGCCCCCCAGGACCCTTCTAAATGCCCCCAGACCCATCTAGAGCCCCCCAGGCCTATTCTAAAAGCCTCCAGACCATTCTAGAGGACCACAGGACCCTTCTGAAACCCCCAGACCCTTCTAGAGCACCCCAGGACCCTTCTAAAAGCCCCCAGACTCTTCTAGCGCTCCCCAGGACCCTTCTAAAAGTCCCCAGACCCTTCTAGACCCCCCAGGACCCTTCTAAAAGCACCCACACCCTTCTAGAGCCCCACAGGACCCTTCTAAAAGCCCCCAGACCATTCTAGACCCTCCCCGAATCTTTCTAAAAGCACCCAGACCCTTCTAGATCCTCCCAGGACCCTTCTAAAAGCCCCCAGAGCCTTCTAGATGCACCCAGGACCCTTCTAAAAGCCTTCACACCCTTCTAGAGCCCCCCAGGACCCTTCTAAAAACCGCCAGATCCTTCTAGAGACAAGCAGGACCCTTCTTAATGCCCCCAGACCCTTCTAGATTCCCCCTGGACCCTTCTAAAAGCCCCCAGACCCTTCTAGATTCCCCCTGGACCCTTCTAAAAGCCCCCAGACCCTTCTAGAGCTCGCCAGGACCCTTCTAAAATCCCCCAGACCCTTCTAGAGGCCCCCAGGGCTCCTCTAATGGTCCCCAGACCCTTCTAGAGCCCCCAAGGACCCTTCTAAAACACCCCTGACCATTCTAGAGCCTCCACGGACACTTCTAAAAGCACCCAGACCCTTCTAGAGGCCCCCAGGACCCTTCTAAACTCCCCCAGACCCATCTAGAGCCCCCCAGGCCTATTCTAAAAGCCTCCAGACCATTCTAGAGGACCACAGGACCCTTCTGAAACCCCCAGACCCTTCTAGAGCACCCCAGGACCCTTCTAAAAGCCCCCAGACTCTTCTAGCGCTCCCCAGGACCCTTCTAAAAGTCCCCAGACCCTTCTAGACCCCCCAGGACCCTTCTAAAAGCACCCACACCCTTCTAGAGCCCCACAGGACCCTTCTAAAAGCCCCCAGACCATTCTAGACCCTCCCCGAATCTTTCTAAAAGCACCCAGACCCTTCTAGATCCTCCCAGGACCCTTCTAAAAGCCCCCAGAGCCTTCTAGATGCACCCAGGACCCTTCTAAAAGCCTTCACACCCTTCTAGAGACCCCCAGGACCCTTCTAAAAACCGCCAGACCCTTCTAGAGACAAGCAGGACCCTTCTTAATGCCCCCAGACCCTTCTAGAGTCTCCCAGGACCGTTCTAAAAGCCCCCAGACCCTTCTAGAGCCCCCCACTACTCTTCTAAAAGCCCCCAGACCACTCTAGAGCTCCCCAAGACCCTTCTAAAAGCCCCCAGAGCATTCTAGAGCCCCCCAGGACCATTCTAAAAGCACCCAGACCCTTCTAAAGACCCCCAGGACCCTTCTAAAAGTACCCAGACGCTTCCAGAGCCCCACAGGACCCTTCTAAAAGCCCCCAGACCCTTCTACACCCACCCCGAATCCTTCTAAAAGCACCCAGACCCTTCTAGAGCCTCCCAGGACCCTTCTAATATTCCGCAGACACTTCTAGAGGCACCGAGGACCCTTCTAAAAGCCCCCAGAGCATTCTAGATGCCCCCAGGACCCTTCTAAAAGCCCTAACACCCTTCTAGAGCCCCCCAGGACCCTGCTAAGAGCCCCCAGACCCTTCAAGATCCCCCCAGGACCCTTCTAAAAACCCCAGACCCTTCTAGAGACCCGCAGGACCATTCTAAAAGCCCCCAGACCCTTCTAGATTCTCCCAGGACCCTTCTAAAAGCCCCCAGACCCTTCTAGAGCTCCCGAGGACCCTTCTAAAATCTCCCAGACCCTTCTAGAGGCCACCAGGCTCCTCTAATGGTCCCCAGACCCTTCTAGAGCCCCCCAGGACCCATCTAAAAGCCCCCAGACCCTTCTACAGCCTCACAGGACCTTTCTAAAAGCACTCAGACGTTTCTAGAAGCCCCCCAGGACCCTTCCAAAAGACCCCAGACCCTTCTAGACCCTCCCCGGATCCTTCTAAAAGCACCCAGACCCTTCTACAGCTTCCCAGGACCATTCTAAAATCCTTCACACCCTTCTAGAAGCCCCCCAGGACGCTTCTAAAAGCCCCCAGACCACTCTAGAGCCCCCCAGGACCCTTCTAAAAGCCCCCAGACCCTTCTAGAGGCCCCCAAGATCCTTCTAAAAGCACCCAGACACTTCTAGAGCCCCCCGGGACCCTTTGAAAAGACCCCAGACCTTTCTAAAGCCACCCAGGACATTTCTAAAAGCACCCAGACTCTTCTAGAGCCCACCAGAACCCTTCTAAAAGCCATCAGACCATTCTAGAGCCACCCAGGTCCCTTCTAAAATCACCCAGACCCTTTTAGAGCCTCCCAAGACCCTTCTAAAATCCCTCAGACCCATCTAGAGGCCCCCAGGACCCTTCTAAAAGCCCCCAGACCCTTCTAGAGCCCCCTAGGACCCTTCTCAAAAACCCCAGACCCTTCTAGAGCCTCCACGGACCCTTCTAAAAGCCCCCAGACCCTTCTAGATTCCCCCTGGACCCTTCTAAAAGCACCCAGACCCTTCTAGAGGCCCCCAGGGCTCCTCTAATGGTCCCCAGACCCTTCTAGAGCCCCCAAGGACCCTTCTAAAAGCGCCCAGAGCCTTCTAGAGCCCCCCAGGACCCTTCTAATAGAACCCAGACCTTTCTAGAGGCCCCCTGGACCCTTCAAAAAGCCCCAAGACCCTTCTAGAGCCTCCCAGAACCATTCTAAAAGCACCCAGACCCTTCTAGAGCCTCCCAGGACCCTTCTAAAAGCACCCAGACTCTTCTAGAGCCCCCCAGGACCTTTCTAAATGCCACCAGACCCTTCTAGAGCCCCACAGGACCCTTCTAAAAGCACCCAGACCCTTCTAGAGACCCTACAGGACCCTTCTGAAAGCCCTCAGACCTTTCTAGAGTCTCCCAGGACCCTTCTAAAAGCCCCCAGACCCTTCTAGAGCACCCCAGGACCCTTCTAAAAGCACCCAGACCCTTTTAGAGCCCCCTACGACTCTTCCCAAAGACCCCAG
The DNA here is from genome assembly GCA_033459285.1 of Clamator glandarius. Classification (NCBI taxonomy): domain Eukaryota; kingdom Metazoa; phylum Chordata; class Aves; order Cuculiformes; family Cuculidae; genus Clamator; species Clamator glandarius. Next base: position 24,764 of record JAUNZM010002348.1, read on the forward strand.
ACCCTTCTAGAGACCCGCAGGACCCTTCTAAAAGCCCCCAGACCCTTCTAGATTCCCCCTGGACCCTTCTAAAAGCCCCCAGACCCTTCTAGAGCTCGCCAGGACCCTTCTAAAATCCCCCAGACCCTTCTAGAGGCCCCCAGGGCTCCTCTAATGGTCCCCAGACCCTTCTAGAGCCCCCAAGGACCCTTCTAAAACACCCCTGACCATTCTAGAGCCTCCACGGACACTTCTAAAAGCACCCAGACCCTTCTAGAGGCCCCCAGGACCCTTCTAAACTCCCCCAGACCCATCTAGAGCCCCCCAGGCCTATTCTAAAAGCCTCCAGACCATTCTAGAGGACCACAGGACCCTTCTGAAACCCCCAGACCCTTCTAGAGCACCCCAGGACCCTTCTAAAAGCCCCCAGACTCTTCTAGCGCTCCCCAGGACCCTTCTAAAAGTCCCCAGACCCTTCTAGACCCCCCAGGACCCTTCTAAAAGCACCCACACCCTTCTAGAGCCCCACAGGACCCTTCTAAAAGCCCCCAGACCATTCTAGACCCTCCCCGAATCTTTCTAAAAGCACCCAGACCCTTCTAGATCCTCCCAGGACC